>JAQGBH010003728.1:0-18934 GCA_034698265.1 Sminthurinus aureus
CTTGCACATTTGATTAACATTTGTGTGACGTCAGCATCGAGCTGGTGAAAGCAGGGCGCGAACGTAAAATCTATGCCTTCTTCGCCACCTTGTAAATTACTTAATTTTTTGAAAGTTCCCAAAAGGAAAGAGCCCACGTTGAAGCAAAAGGGTTTATGAGGAACGGAATAAACATTTTAGCAGGCTAAAAAACACCAGAAATTCTAGATTCTAGAATCTGTGGTCAATAATGCACATAATAAAATGAAAAATTTCCACACTTTACCAATTTTAATACAATACCAAGGTGGCGAAGAAGGCATAAATTTTACGTTCGCGCCCTGCTTTCACCAGCTCGATGCTGACGTCACACTAATGTTAATCAAATTTGCGAGTTCTCATGGTCACGGTACTTTTTTTTCTATGCCTTCTTCGCCACCTTGTACAATACAGAGAAACAACATAACAAATTAGTCATCAAAGTACGATAGAACCGGAACCAGACTCAAAACCAAATTCAAATATGTGCTGGAGAAATTGGAGAACTGGAGACTAAAGACTGGAGACGGTGACTCTCGGAAATTTAATCAAATTGCATCAACTTGAGACTTGACACTAAAAACGAGTAAATTAAAAGAGTTAAATGGACATCAATGCAAAGACATTTGCAAATTTAACATTTCACAGTATTCTTTATTCTTCTGGACATCAGATTTTGCTTTGAATATTTTTCTCTACTTGTCCATTATGTAATTTGGAAATGAATATGGTAGCAGTTGATTTTACCATTTACATTTTGCTGTGATGAGTTCTGATTTACACTGGGAAATTTTCTGGTTTTCTCCTTCTCAAAAGTAGTTCCTGGAGTTTTAGATAAATCAAGTCGCGTTCAAATTGACCACAGATTTTCCGCTTCATCTTTTGTTTTATGTTGTAATATTTTTTAATATTCTATAGACTGAAACTTGAACCATTCATTTAAAACGGTATCCGTTGCTATAGAAATTTCGAATTCTGAACTAAAGCTTTAATTTGAAGTTTAGGCGCTTAACTTGAGTTTTAAACACATTTTTTAATGGCATGTGAAAATTAAATGAGTGTTTGTTAGTTGAAGACTGTGTTGTGCTGAGTGCTGAATGAAGGCGAAAATACCTATAATATGCAAGATTTTTCACTTGTCAACCAACCACAACAAGCCGCACAATGCACACTGAACATTTAACAAGAAAGAGAAAAATCGACTAAACACACACTACACACTGAAACCTAGAGAATCGAGACAGACTAGTCAAATGCAACGTTGAAGAGAAAATTCTATTGCTAAACACAATATCCT
The DNA here is from genome assembly GCA_034698265.1 of Sminthurinus aureus. Classification (NCBI taxonomy): domain Eukaryota; kingdom Metazoa; phylum Arthropoda; class Collembola; order Symphypleona; family Katiannidae; genus Sminthurinus; species Sminthurinus aureus. Next base: position 1,316 of record JAQGBH010003728.1, read on the forward strand.
GTTCTGGTTTTACAGAGCATAAATCTTAAACATTTCATTGAAAGGAATTACCTTGAAAATTGAGGGGATTTCACTTTTGACTTTTGACTCTTACAAAAAAGTCGCTCCTAAAATTGAAAAACTTGAGAATAAAAAACGGAACAGTGAGAAATGATTTCGGGACGAGGAAAGAAATCTGCTGACTGGATATTCAACTGCTTTTATTCTCATCTTTCCATCTTTAAGCTGCGAGTTCAACGCAAGTGCGATAGCAAAGAACTGAATCAACGAAAGACAAGGGGAAAAACGAGAAAAAATAAAGAGGGGTATGGTATTTCTGTGTGATTTGGGCCACTGGAATTTTTAAAAAAGGGATGAAGACATTTTTTCTCAGCCTGCGGGTTTTGCCTATTTTAAAGAGCACACTTTTCTGGTACTTTTTTGTTTTGTGACGAAAAACCGTATATTTCTAGTTCGTTATATACACGCAGTGGAAGGAAAAAATGGTACATTTTTATTGTAATTCTAGACTTGTGCAAATCGCTCCAGCTCCGAAACTAAAAATATACGGTTTTTGGTCCCGGAACAAAAAAGTACCACAAAAGTGTGCTCTTTAACATAGGCAAACCGCGGAGGCTGAAAAAAAATGTCTTCATAACTTTTAAGTATTGGCCCAGTCTATGTATAAAATACCATAGGGCTCTTTGTGACCGGGAAAGGAACAAGAAATGTGAAAAATCACAGGCGTTTTTGGTTACGTTTTTAGCGTTTCGTCGCTCTCTGGTGCAACGGGGATTTGCAAAGTTTTAAATAACTGCACATGGAAAATGTCTGCTTCTGCGTTCGCGATTTCATTGTCTAAATTCTTTAGGTCGGCGTCAGATTATTACAAAATTTCGAATTTCATTCACCAAAACAAAGACAAAATATTTAACTGTAAAAGATTGTTGTAATGGAAAAGATAAAGTTGCAAATCACACGGGAAGAAGTACTAAAATTTGTATATGTACAGCAAAAATTTGCGTTTGTCATCGCGGACCGATTTTCCGTAAAATCCGAGTTGAATTTGGCCAAATTCAACTTGATTTTTCATTATGTCATTATTTCTCGCTTCTCCACAGTAATTGTCATTGTCATCGTTTCCGGCTAGGACTGTGATTTATGGTGCTGTCATTTATTCCCGCGAGGGTAATCTGGAAATCACCTCCATCAAATTAATTACATGGAGAATGAGCACATGTTTTTATACAAAAATGGACATTTGGTTTTTTATTTTGATGTAGTTAAACGCCGTTCAAAAATTCAGGGAGTAAAAGCTAAAGTTACAAACACTAGGACTTTTTTGATTCTGGATAAAATAAAAAAACGTTCAACGAAGTTACAATCGTAAGAAAGGCAATTAGACATGTACCAATAATACTATAAGTTGGAAAAACATTACAAGTACTTTGTTTGATTGCATTGATTTTTGGGGGGAATTGATGTGTTCAACTTTAAACAAATGTGGATTCTCACAATCAATTCTCAATGATTTTGACTAATTGTCGCCTGACTAATGACTAATCCAATCCGTTCCATGCTTCTACAAGATTGTGCATACCACTTTCCTGTAATAGATCACTGAATGGCGTCCAAATACTTTCTGTAGACCGAACACCGTAAAAACGTAATTACGAACTCAGTACAAGACCTTCCAGTTAAAACATTTTCTGTGTTTTAGGGTGCAGCTGATAACTTATTTGCGTCGAATTCGCTATTTGCTGCCGGTTTGTGAATCTGATAGCGTTTCTGTAAGTGCTCGCTCTGCCGTCACCTTTCAAACCAAACATACAACACATTTGGAGAAGAAATTCAACTGCATTCCCTATGAATTTCCTGTTTCTTTTTAGTGTAGGTTCAAACATTGTAAAATTATAAAGCGGCGTTCAATTTCAATTTTATTCTGTAGTCACGAAATCCCATAGCAACAGATTTTTCGGTGGAGTAACCAATGTCTCGGTTTGTTTCAACGTCCACAGTATACAAAGATTTTAGCCGTACCTCAACCAAATATCAACATTTTTTCACGGGAAAAAAGAATTGAGTAAATTCAGGACAAGAACAACAACTTTTTTTTAAATTACCCGAATCAAACATACTTTTCGCATTAAACCAAAAAATCGTCAACTTTGCTCATAAAACAGCAAAAACTGAAAATTTGGTCTTTTGAGTAAACCACAAAAGTTTGCAACCTTGATTTTTTGGCATTAAAAATGGTTTTACCAAGTTTTGGTTATTTGAATTTCTAACACTTGATTTTACATCTCTGTGCCACAACCCACAGTTCAAGATTGTAATAAAAGAAAAGTAACAGCCAAAAGAGTGGAAACGGAAAGGCAAACCTCTCATGACATTTTCTATAGTTAATTCGTATAAACTTTAATGGACGAAATGTACGAAAAAAATATGTTTATACAAATTCTAATTGGCTATTGTTGATTGTGGATTCCAACAATAATTCAGGTTTTACGGAGCCAATTTTCAATTAAATGTCAAAGTTGTAAACACCAAAAACACCAAACAGTCAACTCTCCCAAAAACAGTTAAAGTCATAAAATACGCGCAGAATTACTTGTGTAAATTTTCGCGGAAAAATGAAGAAACTAGCGAAATACTCTTAAGAAATTTAAAAGATTGTGTTAAACCACGTCAAAATGTCGGAACGGTTGCGATTCAACATCGATATCCAATTCTGACTAAAATCCTATTGGAAATGTAGTACGTCTCAAAGACATTTAATTTCTACCTCTCACTCCAATTGGTAAATACCAAGCCAAAATCAAATCTACATAGTTGCCCGCACGCAACGCTAAGAAATGTTTTAACCGGCGTCAAAATGATGCACTTATTAATTTACATTTTGTCCGATTTTGTTTGATTAAATCAGGCCCGTGAAAACGTGAATACAAAAGATTTGTTAGTTTTGAGGCCTTCTGGCATGAAATGGAGACCATTTCAATGTCCTCTGATTGGCTTAAGTTGTAAGTTCTCTTGACATTAGCCCAAAAATGTGGCAATTATCAAGTTAAATAGGGGAAAGTTATGTATGCGGCGTTCAGACAAGACAGATTAAAAATTACAGACATGAAAGCCACTCATAGTTTTAATTCCAATCTAACCACCTTTTGTTCAGTGTTCAGCGTTCCACACCCATTCCTTGGTTTGCAACAGCATTGACGATGATGAAGAATGTGAAACACGACCTCGCAGAGGAGAATTCGTTTTAATGTGACAAAAATACCAAACGGCGTCGAATTACTGTAAATGAATTCTTTCATTTCATTGGTACGGATTTTGAATTGTAGTTAAAATAAATGAGAAATACAGATACATAATAAAATGACAAAAAAACTTATTCAATTTCAAATTCAAAAAATGCTTTGATACTGATTTATTCAGGAATTTTGGAAACTTGGAAATGCTCATGAGTTTATCTTGTTTTAGGTTTTTACAAATTCGGTTCTGGATCTGGAGTTTGATGCTTACGGATTTGGTGTCGATTCAGCTTGTTTTTTTGTGTTGCAGCAAAAGGACAAAAAGAGCATTTGAACGGTCGACATTTTTCATGAACAGCCCTGACGTGTTGTGTGAGAGCGGTGCTCGTTTTTCCCGCGTATTTGCATCCCTCAGATTGACATTTGTATGGCGCTTCTTTCGTGTGAGTGCGCATGTGCTCTGTCAAATCACCCGAAGTGTGACTTGCGTACTCGCAGATTCGGCATTTGTACTTCTTTTCTGAACCGTGGATTTGCATGTGACGGTGCAAGAAAGCTTTCCGGTTGGTTTTGAACTCACAACTCGGATGAGGACAAACCAACGTCTTTTCTCCGTGGCTGACGAGGTGAGAATTTAAATTAGTTTTTGTTTTCCCCGCGAATTTACATCCATTGTGTGGACATTTGAATTTCCTCTCTGTACTATGAATTTGCAGCATATGAGATTTTAGATAAGCACTTTGTGTTGTTTGAAACGGGCAACTCGTGCACCGGAATGGCTTTACTGGATTTTCCTCGTGGGTGGTCATGTGAAGAGTCAGATGATGTTTTCTCCCAGTTTTGTAAGAGCAAAGGGAACAAGAGAATTTTTTCTCCTGGGTGTGCAGGAGCTGGTGGCGTTTTAAATCCGAGTTTCCGACACAGGAATAGTTGCAGCCGGGTTCTTCGCATTTGTACAATTTTTCCTGAAGATGACGACTAATGTGATTTTGTAATTGGGTCGTTCTTGCTGCGGAATATGCACAAAGAGTACAAGAAAATGGTCGTTTGCCCGTGTGAACTCGTCGATGTCGTTCAAGATCACTTGAAGCCACAAATTTTTTGTCACAGTATTCACAAATGTGACTTGACTTGTTCTGTTTTCTTGTTTTGACAACTTTTCCCATTTTCTCGTTTTATTTTGACTTTGATTTTAATTTTCCTGTCTTGTCTATCTCAAATCTCAAGAATGTTGTTTTCCAAGTGGTCTAAATTCTAACAATGTAAAAATTAATGATTTTAGTTTTGTTTGAATGTTCTGTATTTTGTTGGAACCACAAGAACAAAACGGTTCGATTCCGAATGGTAGGTTAGAGTGAAGCAGAGCGGAATGCTGCTTGTTGGAGTAAAAAGTAAAAGGTAGGGTTCCTTCTCTTGTTGTCCACCGGTTGTCATGGTGACACGAGCTACTCAATTAAAAGAGAGAGCTCCACATCGATTTTTGAATGGCGGGACGGTAATTAAATTGTCCACCGAATTGAATATTTCTTGTGCGTGCTTAGTATTGTCTCTCATTTTCACTCCACGGGAAAGCTGGAATGAAAGCCCAAGGCTCAGTACTCAAAACGCAAGACTCAAAACTCTTCATTGCAAATAAATACACATGCCGTTCACAGAAAGTTAAGCTGACTGTTTCTATCCGTCCGGCGTTTTTTTGTCAAATCAATGGCCCCTTCAACTTTGACTCCAATCGAAAATGATATGAACAATGGACAATGTAAAATAACAATAAAGATGCTTTTCATTATTTGAGAGAAAAAATAGCAGAAGATTGGCAATTCAAGCGTTTAAAACTGCCGTTCAAATCCTTGAGTAATCTGTAAAATACACCAACTTCCTACGCGAGAAAAAACAAACACTTCAAACTTTGACGTCGTTTTAATATAATCCAAACAGTTGACCACATTTATATTTCAAGTTAATCTACCTAATTTTCTGAGCTCAGCATTCAGAAATTTATTAACTGGCGTCAGAATGATGCATATATTTAATTTAGATTTTGTATTTTGTCGGATTTTGTTTCTGTAAATGCGCATGAAAACTTTCATATTCCATTTATATATAGAAGATTCCCCGGGGGGAGTTTCGAGATGTGGTGACTTGAATTGGAGACGATGTCGTCGTTCTCTGATTGGCTCGAGTTATGTATTCTCTTTACATTCTCGGCCCAGAAACTGACAAGTCTCAAGTTCATGGAAAAAAATTGTGTGTGGAGTTCAAACGAGACAGAATCAAAATTACAAACACGAAAACAAATCACAGTTTGTATTCCAATCAACTCAACTTTTGTTCAGCGTTCAGCGTTTAACATCCGTTTCTTCGTTTGCTACATTATTACATTATTGAGAATGCTGACAATTATGAATGTGGAAATATAACCAATGGTTATCATGTGAAACATTACGAAATCAAGGTAAACCTAATAGTCATTACAATTTCCTTGTCCGTTTTATACAACAAAACAATAATACTTGTATAAACATTTTTTATTTTATGGTAAACAAGGATAATGACTTTATTTAAAGTGCGAGCTTTCGGTCACAAGCTGTTGACCATCTTCAGGCGAAAATAAAAGTGACAAAAAATAATAATAATTTCATAAACGAGGTGCAGTGAGAGGCAGGATACATACTTATACTATACATACTTGTGTTTGATCATCTATATATACTTGTGTTTCATCATCATATTTCGTGTTACATATATACATATGTAATATGTACTATGATACAACAAAAGTTTAGTGTACCTATGTACTTACTTATGGAATTACATACTTTCCATTCTTAACTAAAGCTCAAGGAAAACGTTTATAATCATGATCATCCGAGTGTCTGTTGTGTATCCAGAATAAAATGAACATCAACCGCAAATGTAAACCACAATGGTGAAAATGTTTTTTAAAAAACTAGACAAATAATATGTGAATGCTTTTGTGTGTATAAGTAAATGTCAGTTTTATTTGCGATTATAAACCATATGGAATAAGTCGGACGAATGAAAAAACACACACATTCTTCATGTATTAAGCCTTCCGTAATGAAGTAACATATTCGTGGTGGGACATAATAATAATGCTACGTTTTTATATTATTTCTAGTACCTACTACCAAACTTGTGTCTAAGTTCTAAGTTCTGAGTACAATAATATTATGTGTGTCTGTTAGTTTTTTTTTTACTTTAGTCTTCCTCATTCTCTGCAGTGTCACTGTGAGTTGAAGGGTATGATAGGAGTAAAGTGTGAAACTATGATCTTTGTTCATTCTTCTTTATTAGACAGTTTTGAAAGTTTTTTTTTGTCGTTTTACCGTCGTCATCATTACCCATGTCTATAACACAATATGCTCATCTTATTTGTCTTACATCGTCTTCAATCTTCTTTTAATAATAATAATGTAATCGTGTAATAGTGCTTACAGTAATTTTCTCAGCCTTAATAAATATTATTCAAGTTGTAAAAATGGAAAAAAAGACAGAAAGTGAAACAAATGTATACATATATGTATCCAGTAGTTGTGTGTTTTTATAACATAAAAATATAAGTTGTGCATGTGAGAATGTAAATACAATTGAGTGAGTGAATGAGTGAGTGACTATAAGAGAGAGTTTACAAAGTGAGTGGGAAAAGTAGTGAAGAAGATATTTCTTGTGATGTTTTTGAAGATTCAATGTATAAAACACACGTAAAAGTAGTGTAGTAGGACATAAAGAGATAGAGAAGGAGAGAGATCTAGAGAAATAAGAGAAAGAGAGCAAGACAGAGAGGGAGAGAGAGCATGTAGAGGTACATGTGTTATAGGGATTCTGATGTATAGTAAAATGAAAAGCTCGTCTTGTACTTTAAGTTTCATATTATGAAAAAAAGTCTGGGGAGAGAAGTCTTACTTCGTTACTACATAAACATATATGCAATAATATGCACAGTACATTGTACATACATCAAGCACCATCAGAGAGTTAAGCAGAGAAATACACAGAGAGCTCTCTTTTTCATTTTACTTTGGTTCAGTTCAGTCTTTGGTCCTTTATGCTACTCTCTCTCTCTTTCTCGCCTTCTCTATTCGTTTCTCTACATTTCTCTAGCTTACTCTCTTTCTCTTTCACTCACCGGTTGTGCCAGCATATCGAACATGCGTGTTTTCTCCCACTTTTCTCGAAATAGTCCCAACCCCCACTTTCTCCATTTTGGTCCAAAACTGCAGAGAATTCAAGTACTTGACGAAGTAGAAAGTTTTCTTGAAATCATCATCACATAGCCTCCCTCCATAATTGAGTCACTTTTTTCCCATTTTTTACTCTCTTTCTCTGTCTCTTTTTCTATCTGTGTATCTCTAGCTATCTCTCACCGTCTATCTATCTATTCATCTTTTTTTCTATATTATATCGTTTAAATATTATTGTTATTGACGAGAAAGTGACAAGTATTTTGTTTTGAGTGAGAGAGAGAGAGAGAGAGAGAGAGGGCAGTATACAGTATACATAAAATATATACATACTCAAGGATACTCTATTGACACACAGAGCATATAAATATATTCACGTACATCAAGTACTTACTACTTACACATATATACATATTCTGAAAAAGAAAATAGGTTTTTGTCATTCTCACTCACTCTCTTGCCTGTGATGACATGCAAATCAAGCAATATCAAGGCCGTGGCTTTGACTGTTCGTTTTTCATACTGTTCATCGTGTGATCTATAACCTTTCTTTATAAAAAAAAGTCACTCAGGTCGACCAGTGACAGGAAAGGAACCTTTGTTTTTTTTTACCACAAGCTAAATCATCAAATGTAAGTAACCTCCTTTCGATTTTCATTTTTTTCCATAATATTTCTTAGTTATGTTTTCAATTTAATCAATATAATATATCTTGTACCATGTGAAAATACATTAGTTTTAACTTTGATACATCGAGGGTTTTTCTAATTCATTATGTTTTAAATTTTAATCAATTATAAAATCATATATAGCGGACGTTTTTTTTGTAGAATCTGTGCTTGTATATTTATATGTTATGTCTATAAATTCTAAATCGAGGAAGAAAAAATTTCTCTATCTTGACATTACATCCCACGATAACAGTAATTATTATTTTTGTAAAGACAATAAAATAATAATATGGTTCATTAAAAAGTACTATTCTTTATCCTACAACTGTGTGTAGTTCCTGTAACTAAATACAAACCCGTTTTATTTTATTGTGTAATTTATGTAGATAAAAAAGAAAAAACTATTATACTTTCAATGGGACAAAATATGAAGGACTGAGGCAAAAATGTAACATTAGATCAAAACCTAGTTTAAATGCCGTTTCTAATTTAAACTTGGTGTGTAAAAATGTAAAATGATATGGCTAATAAGTGATTTTAATATTTAGTACTCAGGGCCTAAAATCTAAAATTAGATAAAACTTTCTTGTAATTTTCACCTGTCAACTGTAAATATATGAGTATATTTATTTTGTTCCTTCTTACATGAAATAGAATGCCTCGTAATAAATCCAGGTTGGTAAATAGCTTTCTCTCATCGCTTCACTCTTCTGAACATGCAAAATTAAAAAAAAAAAACATGTTCACTATTCGTTACTATTGTTTCTAGTAAATATTAAATATAGTCTTTATTTTCAATGCCAAATAATCAATTGAACTATTTCCGTCTGTAAAGTTTTAATTAAAAATATGCTTTGTTATGGTCAGAGAAGTGCTATTTTCTGTTTGCAGTCTTCATCAGTTGGAATGCATGTATACTGATAGAAATGTAAATTTACTACATATCTACATACTCCTAGAAGTCAGTGAGGGAAAATGGAAAATTGAAGGAAAAGCGAGAGACTGATAGAAAGAAAGATAAAATAAAATATCTTTGTCATTTAGACTTATCAGGAATTTCAACCCATCAGAGCTATCTTTAGGTCTTACTGGGTCAAATATAATAATATAATATTGTTATGGTGCATATCTTCCTTAATTTGTTGTTCTGTAGATGGATAGTAGATGTATGTTGGTGTAAAAAATGGTGTTCATTAAATGCATGTATGTATGATGTATAATAGTGTATAGTACATAATAGGTGTGAGTACAAAATAATGTAGGGCTTTGAAGAAGGAATGATAACAGATAACAGATCAATGTACATGATTTGTTTCTTGGATATACATAAGAAATTCTTTAACTAACGTGGTCTATTACAAATTCTACTATTTTATATATACATACCTATTACATTCTAAAGGCTTTGGGTATTGGGTATATGTGAATGTGTAAGTATGAATGCTGGATTGTGTAAAGTGCAAACTATAAAATGTTCATCTGGAATCTGGAAATGAACTTGATCCTTACAAAACAGACTGAAGAATTCCGCTGTAAGAAAAGCATGTGGATATATTTTGATGGAAACCGAATTCAGATTACTGAGATGTAGGGTCTTAATATGTCTAATATCTACGTATATCTATGAGAAAAGAAGAATGTTACAGGTATATAATAAATAATATTATTACTGGAGAAAGAGAGAGAAGACCAAGTAAGACGTTACGTGGAATTAAAATACTCACGAGATCTTTCTTTTCTTGCTCTTTCTCTCTTCTACATGCTCCACACATATCTATACGTTCTTGTACATGCCGAAGAAAATTGAGTGGATTGAGGAGAACATGAGAAATTCTTTTCCATTTTCTGCCATTCAACTCGACTTTCATTCCATTCAACATTCAATGCAATGAATTCCCTTTCAGTAGAATAATATGTACTAAGTACTAATATATATTGCATGCTCTGTTTTTAAAATTAGTGAGCTTTCTCTATCTTCTACATTATAGATTCTAGACTCTAGATTCTAGATATAACCATTTAACGTATATATGTGCATTTCGCATATCGTTTGAGATTTTCTTTCTTGTTCTTTTTTTAGCGGTGTCTTAGATCTTAGATGCATAAAATTTATATAAGCATTCACTCAGTTTGAGGAAAAATCTTTCGTATAAAGAAACCACTTAAAACTTGCATTATACATTATACTTTATATTACTACTTTTCGATTTTCGATAGTTTCAATTTTCAATACATTTAACTTTCATTCTTATAACATAATACCTACAGCAAGATTTCATTGTTACTTATTTTTATACGCATTGGTACTTGAAAACTCTGTTCTATTCATTTTTTGACATTGACAGGCAATCAATTTGATTTTATTATAGTTTCCCTTTATCGAAAAGATTCGAAAGATAATCTTCTTCAACTCCCTTATTCAAAAAAAATTTTTTCTTCCGTTGTAAAACTTTCAGTCAACTTTCCTTGTGCTTTTGCTTTTATACTTTCACTATCTTATATTGTACTGTTTATACGGTAAGGGTACAATATATAACAAAAGTATGTATAGCCATCTGTACTTGAATCAAGGGTTTAAACTTCATATTTTATGCATGCCTTTTATCCATTCCTATCGTCTCTATTCCCTATGTATATAAGGCTCGTCCTTTCATCTTGTACAATGTTCACTGTTCGTATTCATGCGTATTCGGGTATTTTTAACACTGAGTACTGTATAATGTATAATTGTATAATGAGTAAAAATCTAGGTAGAAATCTTCTACATATTATACAAAATCCATCTACATAATATAAAACACTAGCATGTAGAATATTGCAATGTAGTGTAGTTTTACATGTGAATTTATGTGCACTCTACTTATGTTCGATGTTCGATGTTCGATGTAAATAACACATAACACTAGAGACTACAAATTAGACGCTTGAAAATTGAAATTGTTCTCACATTATGGTGAATTCTCAAAGTATCCAATGATCTTAATACCTGTAATTTATAATTACTTATAGTATGAACTAGTATAACTGTTTATCATTTTATGGATTTATTTCATAAAAAAAAATCTCAAGCTTTCATCAAAAGTACAAAAAAAATTCATTCGTCAAAAATGCAGGAAACAAGTACTAGCAAAAATAAAACAATAGTTGTAAAATCACTATCAATTATCAAACTAAACTTTCATCGCGTAGAATAATTATTATTATTCAAAATATTTGCCATGGAGTGTAATTTTACATGTAGAGAGTAGATGTATAAAATCCCGTTAACTTTTGTGGTCCATTTAAATTTACCAGGCTCCATTTGATCAATAAATGAATCGAGTTTTAACAGAAATAGAAAAAAGGTCCAGTCACAATGGAAAAATCCATGAAAATTATTATAAGCTATAAAAGTGCAGTTTATGGACATTTAATAAAAAAGTATAGCCATATGTCAAGTAAATATCTGTATATGTACTGTGACATTGAATTCTTGTGAATGAAGTTCCAGGAAATAATTTTTGGACCATAGTTTTTCTTACTATATTTTATTTTTAATATTTATGTGTGTGGGTAGAACGTAAAGTATAAAATGCCATATGTATGTAATATGTACATAATACATAATATATTATGTGTTGTGAAAGTTTTGATCAAAATATTATTATGGGAAGAGTTTTGAACTATTTGCTCCTGCAAGAATAAGGAACAAGGAATAGGGAGGTTGCAGTTCAACTCCATAGTTCATAGTCCAAAGTAGTTGGTTTACATTTTATTCTGAATGTTACATTGAAAGATGTATCATTCATCTTTGTCCAAGTTGGAAAATGAATGAGATATGCGTGCATACACTTAAGTACTTTTGGTGTTTTGGTATGCTAGTGAATTTGAGTTAGTTCGGCCTAGTTCTTAATAAATTACCGTAACATTACATTACATTGTGCTTCTACTCTTTGGTCTTTACACACCCATATATATAAATATTCTTGTGCTCTATGAGTGTTTGTATAGGCTGATCCAAGTCCAGTACACCTTGTATTGTGAATTTTAGATTTTAGATTCTAGATTCTAGACTGTAGGTATGTCCAAAAATATATTACATGTACGATACACTATACACTATATTTTACATTGCACGTTCGGAGTTGGGAGAGCACGAGATTATCTGCATAATATATGTCTGTGTTCTATACACCGTGACATTCAAACACAATGTTATGTGAATACATCTCTCTAATAAACAGTAAATTTTGTTGTTGTTGCTGTTGCTGCTGCTACTTTTATGCTATTAGTTGTTTATTGTTTGTGCATATGTATACATATGCATGTGTATATGAATGATAACCACACTACAAACTCCATTATGTGTGTTTATGCTGGGAGTTTGCCTCCGTCATCATGTTCTCTCCATTTCTCTGGGTCTCGGTGTGGAATATTCGGACCAAGTTTGTGATATTGTTGAATTGTGAATCGCTGACTAGGAAAATTCGCTGGGAATTATTGATTTTTGTTTACATGAGAGAGTCAAGAGAGAAACCAAGTACTAAATACTAAATACATGGCATCACAACACAATACAATACAAAACTGTATACTGTATGCTGTACATTGTACATTGTATCACAATCCTTGGACATTTTTCACTCTCCTACACCATACACTACCCACTGATCCATCCACTAGCCCTTTCATGTTTATACAAAACACAATACGTTTGGGGTTTTGGATAGTGGATAGTTTGCATGTTTTTACACATGGGTAGATCCACATTGGACATCAAGATCACAGCGTCCATAATAAATTGACTATCCAGAATCCAGAATCCAGACTTGAGCTTTATATTTTTACATCTATGTTCAATTTTCAAATTTTATTTACACTGTAATACGATTGCTGCGTTGTTCTCTTCATTACTAATTGTACGTTATATCATACTATTGTTGTATTTGATATGTGATATGTGATATAGCGAGTAAAAGGTTCTGAACGTCTGTTAGTAGCGATAATACAATACATTGCAGAGTGTATATTGTATATTGTGTATGCATTAGATTTCACACGGAATTGTCTTATGGATATATGCATAGTGTAAAAGCTTAGAGCTTGGAGCAGTTTAACTTGAAAAATGAGGAAGCATGTAGGTATTTCTTAAAGATTACACAGGGCACAGGGCAAAGATAGAAAGTTGGGAATTTTGAAAAGCCAGTATCAGTAGTCAGTATATTGAGTGTGTAAACATGCATGGTATATGGTACACATGACATGGAATACGAGGATCAAGGATAAGGGATCAAGAATCAAGAATCAAAAGTCGGATGGCGTACGGTGTGGGATATCATCACTCGTCGTTGTATATGAATATAGCCACATTTCAGTACGCCGACGTATGCATGTTCAATGTTCAAAGTCTAAACTGTGCCACTAGTTCTATTACGACTGTGGTTTTGCAATTTATACTTTACACATTTGAGTATTTGAGTATTTGCACTCGTTTGCTTTCTCCAAGTCAAGTGAGTAGTGAGTAGGACAAACATTCAGCAAAAGGAGAAGACCAAGAAGAAAAAGACGACGACGACAAACAGAAATACAAAGACGACGACGGAGAAAGCGTCGTGCAGAATAGAATTGAAATTACGATAGAACTTGTAGTATCATCCAATAAAATATGTGTATGTACAATGTACATACAAACGTACATTCAGTTCAAGCTCCGTTTCCAACTTGATTGTACTTGAAGATAGTACATATGTATACCTACAGTCTACACATTCAATTTTCAATTGTGCAGTGCTCATGCATGACAATACTATATTTACTCTATATTGTATTTTACCTTGTACAATTTACAATATACAATGTAGAGAGGTTCTGTCACGTATATAATTTATAATGTATGGCATCTGGAAAATACAAAATACTTATACGTAATACAGATATATGTTATGTATTATGTGTCAGTGATGGCTGTTGGTTGGTCGTTGGTCGTCGTTGAAAATTTGGAATCCAAGTATACATACAATTTACGGATACACCCTGCATGTTATATGGATATATTATATATTTTCTCAACGATGTATGATGTATATGTATTGTGCATTGTGTATACATAAATGTGTTATACATATAGATCGTCTTCGGCGTGCTTGTAATGTCTAATTACAATCGAGCAAAGACATGAGTTTGTTCCATTCCAGCGTTTTCAGAGGAAACGCGCACATACTCAATACTACTCATATATCACACATATTTGTACATACAAACTCATGTACATGTGCACTTACTGCACACATCAAAAGGAGTGAGAAAGACATGTACATCTTTCCATGGAAGAACATTGGAATATCTAGAATCTAGAATCTAGAATCGAGAATCTAGAATCTAAACAGTGAGAGAGACATGATGTCTAACTTTCTTCTTAAATAATTCCAACTCACATAAATATTGTGACCAATCCATCCATCATGTCACTTTTGTGGAGTGTAGAGCGTAGAGTAAAGAGCAGTACTAGATACTAGACTAGGGCAAAGAAAAACGTGTATGATGTCCAGTGTCTAGTTTCTAGTGTCTAGTGTACCATGTACATTGCACATTCTCGTATACGGACAATGAGCTTTAATCCATTATAATTGCCGATTGCGGAAAATACATTGAATCCATTTTCATGTAATGGGATAAATATTATTTTGGAACGTGGAACAAGCTGCTCAAGAACTGTCAAATACTGCGAACTGCGACCAAACAATTTTTGTACAAAGACAAGTTGTGCATTGTAAATTGATTAGTTTGAACACTACTTTGACCATACATTGTACAATTTACAGTGTGCAGTGTACAGTCTACGATGTACAATGTACAACACACAGCTGATGCTGAATGCTAAATATTAAGCATGATGGACGTGAAAACCGTGCAATTGAAACTAATTTTGCGAAATGATACATAATACTGTTCTTGTCTCTGAGTAATTTGTTGACGAACCCAACATTATACATTATAGAATATGATTATTGAATGTTTACATATTATATACTCAATGCTCAATAATCATTCTGTTTTATTGATATTTTACGGAACATGTTTATTTGGGAGTTTGGTCTATATTTTGTATTCTATATCAATAAACCCTTACACGAACTACTACTGCTTCTGTATAATATGTACAATGTACAATGTACATTGGACATCGATGCACTATATTTGTGTGCAAAGGGAATCGGCGAATTTCCTTTTAGTCACGCCGAACATGTACATGTTTTTTTCTTCATGTTTGTTTTTCCGACTGTGCGTCATGTCTTTTCTTTTTGCCGTCCTCGTTGTCGAATGATTCGCTTCCTGACACGTTGTTCCGAATCAGCGGATTTCACATTTTCTGTGTGTATACACATTTTGCTGGATACACAAAACACACACACACTAACACAAAGTTGTAGTAAGTTGTCATACACACACGGAGAATGGTGATTATGTGTGCACAAGTAATCATTTCATTTTCCGAGAAAAAGTAAAACAAAAAACATAATACGCAACATAATAATATATTGTACAGTGCATTATTAATATAGAAATCTGTGAACGTGTATTTGCTCCTCTACTTTCTACTTTCTACCTGTTTTTGCTCCTCATTGAAGATTGCAGAGCTTGAGATTTGAGATGGAAAAAAATAGCAGATAACAATTTGTTTACCTGTCACCCCAACAAGCACATAGATTTTCCACGCCGTCCGTGCTCCGTACACATTTAAATTATGCACATGACATGTGTCATATGTCATATGACAAATGACATCTGTATTTATCGACAAGTTACGTGTAAGTATGTGGATTTAAATGCTGAATGGACATGTAAAATATTAAAGTCATCGTGTTTTTTCAAAATATTTCAAAACATTTAGTTTTCTTTCCCCTTTTGCGTTAAATCGATTTAAATGGTGATTGACTACAACTTGGAAATAACGTCGCAATTATTCAGTCCTCCCTAGACTTGTAAAACTAAAACTTGTTACTTGATACTCCCAAAATTATCCTGTGTAAACTTGAGGGCTGCTTTTTAAAACAACTTGTAAAGTTTTATAAACAAGTTTTATAGTTATAATTTTTAATGACATATCACATTACATGTTAAATGTACATGCTAAACTACAAACTACAAACTGGAACTGGATAATGGATAATCCATCGTTTCGCTACTTTTTACTTTTTACTTTCTAGTTTCTAAATTAGGTATAACTTTCTCTTTCTAAGAGGAAAAATGTTTTATTTTTAACAGAGTATAAAGTATAATCTACTTACGCAGCTCACATAAAAACTGTAAAAATTTTAAAGTAAGAAACATCAAAACAGCAATGGCATGGAATATGGAATGTTATGAGTTTTAATGGTAAATAATTTGAAAGTACATGTACATTATGCATACACATACAGTTTCCGGTCGATAATAAATTATACGTAAGCTCGTGTAAGCAGTAAGCAGTACGCAGTACACATGTACATTAAGATTACATGTTATATACAACACAGTACATGCATTCTAAATTATGAATAAAGGAACAGGAAACTTTCCCTCCGCTTGCCTGGTACATGTTGAATATTAAATATTCTGGTTCCTACAATATGTACCACACTCTTGGAAAATTAGGGATACTTTCCCTTTTTTAAATAAAAACATAGACGAATCCAAGATTTTTGAATGTCAACTATTTTTGAGAGAGTAATTTTTTGTTTTTTATACTTTGACATTTTTAAATATAGGGTTTGTCAACATGTGACGTGAATCAAGGTTTACAGTGTGGGTAGTGGATAGTGTATATGAATAGGACTGAGAAATTAAAAATAAAATGTTGTGGTACATCATCTGTAGCACAGCATTTTTATGTACAATGTATAGTGTACAGTGTACACTTGTTTTAGTATGCCTTTTACTTTCCTTTTTACAACTTGAGTACACATGTTCTTCAATTTTGGGGAAGGAAAAAGCGGAGAAAACCCATTATTACCTGTTTTAGTGCGTGAATAACTGTTATTGTCCTAGTTCCTAGTTGCTGGCGAAAATATATGTTTGTTACATGAAACATGAATGTATTTTATTGTAGTATTTTGGCCTGTATTCTGTATTACATAAGGATACATGTGTAATGTGTGTTACGTATTATGGATGTATATTTTATAGTGTGTATTGTGTGTGCTGTAGAAAGAGGTATAAAGTATATGGTGCACATATACATAATTAATGAAGTCGTGTAGTATTCATGGCGCCATGTGATAATTAACCTAGAGTGTGTCACTAGTCACTAATATACCTTTAGTTCATCCACATTGTGCAATTTGGTCGGAATTACAATAGGCCAGCATCAATAATAATGGGATAATAAAAGGAGTGGACTCAATATTTGCAGTTTGTGGGAGTATGAATAGGAAATATGAAGAACCATAAACATAGAACGATAGACGACAGGCTAGTGCACTAGAGTCTGCCAAAATACCAACTTCTTTGAAAAGTTGAAGTCTTACCCTCTCATATTGTTCCTTTTACTGTAAA
>JAQGBH010003729.1:0-18930 GCA_034698265.1 Sminthurinus aureus
ACTGTAGACTGTGGATAGATGGATGAAGGACGGTGCAGGAGGTATGGAATAAAGAATGAGTATACTCATGGAATGAATTATTAATTAATGGTTTGAAATTACATCATCACAGACACAGACACAGAAAGAGATACATAAAGAGAGAGAGGAAAGAGCAACGAGCGGGTGACTGATTGTGGGGGCATGTATCTCCCATTCATCCTCAAATTTGGGAGATTTCTGAATCGAATCTCGATGAATTATCCATGAAGTTGCGTGTGCCTGCGACGTGAACGTAAACGGAATCTCCCCGATTCATTTCATTATAGGCACTTTTACTCATACCTCAATCACACATTTACCATATGTATTACATATCCATCCTCAATCCTCAATCCTCAACCCTGAATCCTGAACCGTGTACAATGGCAACGGGCAATGTGCAATCACGCTACAAACTACAAAGTACAAACTACAGACGTCCACATTTATTATTTAACAGATAGTAGACAGACTGCAATTGCACATTGGACACTAAACTGCACCACAATGCACGATTCACAACGAACAGAGAACAGTCCACAGTCAATAAAGAAAAAAACTTTTGTACTTGTATTTGTGTTTTGTGCTGATAAATTTTATTGCTTGTCCTCACTCTTTTCTCCTGCCTTGTTATTTCATCAAAATTAGTTGTAAATTGTAAATTGTGCATTGTACCATGTAAACTACCCTGATTCCTAACATCATATACTAAATACTAATACTAACTATGGAATTTCAAATTTCAAAGATCAAAGGTCAAAGTACAAAAGCGTGCATAAGAAAATTTACATCAAATTGTAGTAATTGGAATACTTTTAGAAATTATTCTAGAATCTAGAACTACGAATCGTCAAAGTGGAGAACAATCCATCTTTTTCACGGGTTTGACAAGTTTTTGTGAAAATGAGACGGTATTTTTTACATACATGCTTTTTATACAAATATTCGGATGGAATTTTGATGGAGTGTGAAAAAGAAAGGAGAAAATAAAAAGTCCTTGTGGAACTCAACTTTCTCAGGTCGGGGAAAAAGTTGATGGCTATTTCGTATTCCGTATTCAGTATTCAGCTTTAGAATTTGAGTGAGTGTGTCGAGTGTTGAGCGTAGAGGATTGAGGATTGAGAATTGAGGGTTGGGTGTTGACGTGAAAGGTTAAAAAGTACATGGAAAAATAGCTGGCTATTATAATACTATTATTATGAGCATGTAAAATAAATAACACGAGCACGGAGAAAGTCACAAAGTCAAAACCAGAACCAGAACGAAAACCCAAAACCACGAACCACCTTGGACGACACGACAAAAGAGAGAGAGAGGAATGAAAAGAAATAATGAAAAAAGTGGAGGACAAAAGGTGACTGTGGCTTGCTGTTTGTGGTAAAGAGGGAAAGAGCCAAAGGACTAGAGACTAGAGACTAGAGGAATAAAGAGAGGAGAGAGAGAGAGGACAAAAAGCTGAATGAGAAAGACAGAATTGTTGACATACATAATTAATTGGATGCACCTGCAGCTATTATATTATATTCCAGCACCTTGTCGACATTCAACATCAACATCAACATTTCCCAAATCTACAACAGAACAGAGGACAACAGAAGAGAAGAGAACAGGAGAGAACGGGACAAAACATGACAATATAAAACAGCGTCTGATCGATGCTCTTTTCACTTCACATTTCACATGCACAATTTCTATACATGAGTGATGAGTATATTTTCAAAATAATTACCCAGTCTTTTTTTACCCCTTTCTTCCTCGACCCTCTTCCCTCTACATTCTACATTCTACACATTGCATTGTACATAATGAATTCTCCCCTGCTTTTTATAATAACAACAATATTGTTATCATCATCATCATTGTTATGACGATGATGATGTGAACTGACTTGTGAATTGTGAGTAAACTGGATTCTTCTTTATCCTTTATATCAAATGTAAAGGATATGATACAGCTCATCTCTAGTCTCTAATGTTATTGCTGCTGACTGTTATTATTTGTAGGTGAATGTATATTAAAAATATGTATTATATGTATCATTCTCTGGTTTCTCTTTCATAGCTGCGGTTTTCTCCATCAAAATATCAAATACACTTGAGACTCGAGAGTTGAGAGTTGGAACCGGCCAAAAACCTTAACTAATATACAAGTCGACACTTGACTAACAAATGCACTGTGTACACAATGTTGCCTGTTACATTTTAAGCACTCTTGGGATATTAATCTTCTCATCATACTCAATTCTCAATTCTCAATAGTCAGACAGACTGCGCCCCACTTCTCTCCTCCCTGTAAAAAACCATATGTATGTATTTAGTGCATTACACATGTAATCAACATTGAACATTGAACATTGAGCGTCCAAGATTCATCAAAACTCCAAACTCCAAAGTAAACCCAAATCCAAATTGATCTGATTAATATTATGAATCAACCAGCAACCAGCAACCAGCAACCAGCCAATAGATTGATTTTGAATTTGAATTTGAACTTGACTCCCGTACTGATATTGATACTGATATTAATCAGGGTGCTTCTGGAGTTTGGAGTTTGATTTAGATTTGGGCTTGGGTTTGGGGTTTTTTTTTACACAGTGCGCTATTACCCATTACTCACTGCTCATTTCAGTTATGGGATGAGTTTGAAATAGTGGTATTTGATATTTGATACTCCAAACTCGATATTTGATATTTGATACTCGATACTTTTCTATCTCATCCATCCATCCATCACAAATCACCAATCCCCACACATTATAGTATTATGTCATGTCCTATTACCGTACAGATTTGTGTAAATTGTAAATTCTCCACATATGTTTTAAATGAACCTGTACAGTCGACAATGTAAAATGTGTAGCGTTCTAGTGTATAATGTACATGGTAAGTTCAGCGTAGATCATAGAGTCATAATTTGTAAACTTTGAAAGCCGTGGGGATAATTCATTCATAATTTATCAGGGATATTACAAGATAGATTATGGATGAAAGGTCAAATAGAGGCTCAAGCCTCAAGAATCAAGACTCAAATGACTGATCCATTGAATAGGTGAAAGAGTGAATGAATATTGACGGACTCCTTTCGTGAATGCAAATAAATAGACGCATATATTACATAAATATCATGATATTGAATTTCAAATGACATTCAAACAGAGAATTACAATCTTTGCGTATTGATACACGCTCCATAATCCATA
The DNA here is from genome assembly GCA_034698265.1 of Sminthurinus aureus. Taxonomy (NCBI): domain Eukaryota; kingdom Metazoa; phylum Arthropoda; class Collembola; order Symphypleona; family Katiannidae; genus Sminthurinus; species Sminthurinus aureus. The sequence goes on from JAQGBH010003729.1 coordinate 3,221, forward strand.
CTCCACGATACACAATGTATCGTTTGGATCCAGAATCTAGAATCTCTTTTTCTTTTTCTTTTGAACCAATAAGAGTGGAAGTTGGCAGGTTGTCTTGAAGATTGTAGATATTTTTTTCACTGAAATCGGAAATGGAAATGTGATTAGATTTTTGAGGAAATGCCGTGGGTGTTTGTATTTGTATTCCTACAATGTCTGCGTGCTGTTGATGGTTGATTGTAAACTCGAGTGAAAGAAAAGGACATGGAAAGATGAGCTACACTCTAGACTCTAGAGTCTAGAGGTTGCAGAGATTTCAGTTGGACTTGGATTTGGACTTGAAGCAAAGTGATATCATGACTGATTCTCTTCATCGATTCTTGGGTAATTTATTAGAGGATTTTGGGCGCGTTCCTCTGCATGAATTCAGCAATGCAATGGATAGATTGATAGCAAGATAGATAGATAGAATAGATAGATGAATGGATGGATGGATGGCTAGCTGGCTGACTGGATGAATGAATGTGATAGATAGGAAGATGGATACGCAGATCAAGAATATCAATGCATTTTGCCATTATTCCCAACAACTCGAACCAAACCAAAGCAAACCAAGGGAAGAAAAAGATTGTTTCTTAAGTAGGAAAAACGGAGGGTGTACTTTCTACTTTGTACTTTGTACGATGGACGAATAACGAATGACGACTAAGGACAAAATACAAAAGAATATCTAGGATATGATATGCAGTATGCACTTGCGTGTCCGAGTGTGTTAAACGTCAGTTTTGTGTGTAGAGATGAAATATGTAATAGAAAGCATACATATGTACAAGCTGAACGTAGGATATTTATGGATGGAATATAGAGTACGGAGTACGGAGTATGGAGTATGGAGTTTTGAGTACGGAGGATGAGACACAAAGCTGGAGATGAGGCTCGCTTTGATAGGTTTGAATATCGTTTAACCCTTACGTTGAACTTTTCATTGTAAATTGTAATTCAAGGGGTTCTTTGGACTTGGATTTGGATTTGTATTAGGATTTTGAATTTGTATTCGAATTTGAAATGCAAAGTGGGGAGAATTCTCAATTCCCCCGTTAGGTTAGGTCTCCGTTTCCTTCTCAGTCTCAGTCTGTATTTCTCCTTGTCTCCTTTTCTTCGGTTCTACACTTGAGTCTGTACTCTGTACTCTGTACTCCCTGTAATAATGAAAAGCAACAATGAGAGAGTGACTGAAAGAGAGAGAGAGAAGTTGCTATACTTTTCTATTGTTGTGAACGCTCCCAGTTCCTCCACAGACCACAGGAGGTAACAGAAGGGGGCCTTGTTCTTGTATCCCATTTGGGACTCTCTTCACTCTCTACACATACATACTACATATACATACTACATGCATGTAACTATGTATACCTTTTGGATTTAGATTTAGACTCTTCACTCTTCACTCTTTTGAACAGTGTACAGTGTACAGTGTACAATGTACAATGAACAAGGAATGAGAGAGGGAGAATCCTCGCCAAAATTCCTACTTTGTATGTTTTTGACATCCGATAGAAAAGCAGAGCTCAAGTAGATGTAGATCGTGGATCTATCCTTCGATCCGTCCGTCCATCCATCCATCCAGTCAGCCTCTCTGCTCCTATATTCTCTATTCTATCATAGCATGAGAAGAGAGGAGAGGAGTAACAGGTTGTGAACGTTTTGTATTTGTAGTTTCGAGTTTGTAGATATATTTGCTCATTCAAAAAGGATCCCTCGGAAATCTATTAAGAGTTGAGGATTGAGGATCGAGGATCGAGGTGAACTGCTTGATTTCTTCTTGTAATTCCTATTGGTGATGGTGTTGGTGTGGAAATGTGCATGTTGTTTGCATGTTCAATGGATGCTATGATGTCTTTTGTATTTGTACTTGTACTTGTACAATCTACGTATTGTCATACTCAATACTCAATACTCAATACTCGTATGCTGTATTTTGTAGTTTGTATTTTTGAAGAGGAGAACCCTTCTGTCTTCGCTGTGGGTGTCATAATGGTTTCCTTTGTACTCGACACAATTGGATTACAACTTACAACTACAAACTACAAACTAAATAATACACCATCATTTTCTCCATTCCAAACAATTCTTTGATGCTCCGTACATGTACTTGTCCTTTGCACTAGATCCACATCTCGATCTCCATTTGATATCACTTTAAGAACCAAGAGACAAACGACACACTAGACACACTAGACTAGTTGCTCCAGTCAATCATTTCAAATTTCAAATCATCATCAGAGCTCTGGTACACTGCACCTTACAAATTCCTGGTTATGTATGACATTCCAAACTCAAATTTAAAATGTAATAAATTGAAAATGAAAACTCCTTCAAAATTCAAAATACATTTGTCACCCTCTGCATCCGTATTTCAACCTCGAGTCTCGAGTACTAAAACAAGTGAAAAATATGATACGCTTTGAAATCCTGTTTAAACAAAGTATTTTTAGTATAATGTCAAGTACAGTCAAGAATCAAGTTTTAAATCAAATTTCATATGGATTTACGATGAATATTGAACATTTAACATTGAGCATTGAGGATTAAACAATGAAATTAAATTCCAATATGACGATACAATTGGACGTTGATATTCCATCGTTTGATATACATAAGTTGGATTGTATAGTTGTAAAGTGCTCTGTATTTTGTTGTGTTGTGTTTTGTATTTTGTACTTTGTACATGTTACATGTATTGTTGTGTATTGTTGTGTTGTGTTTTGTGGTGGTGACTCGTGGTCTTGTTTTTAAAAGATATGTCTCATCATGATGAGTGATTAGACACAAGAGAGTAGGAGAGAGGAGACTCACAAGAGAGTTGAGTTGAGAATAATGGAGATGCGGGTATGTTCGTCTCTGTTGTTTCCTCTGTGTACAGTGTACAAAGACCCTTGAAGTCAGCAAAGTCAGCGGGATGACTTGGTCGGCGTTAGAGCAGTTACCCCCTGAGTAACTGCAACGGATTGCCATTTGAACGCGGCTTTTAACACAACACAACACAAAACAACAGCAACTACAAAACGCATCCAAATCATCCTCAATTTTCACCAGCGCAGTGTAGGTATCTTCAATCTCCCATCTTCCTTCTCCCATCTAAAATCTATCTCCTTCCAACACACAAACTCATTCCTTCCATTCTAAAAGTAATGATAATGATAATGATAATGGGCTTGATAATAATACTTGAGCATTGAGCATCTAACATATAAAATGTATAATATATCGTCGAATTTTGGAAAAGACCAAGAAGAGGAAGAAGATATAATATATTATTATGTGTAATGTGTATTAATATTATTGTTATGCCGATTCATCTGACAACACAAACAAAACCCCAAACCCCAAAATCCAGGCAGGCAGACAAGGAGCGAGCACCGAGCACCGAGCAGCAAGCAGCAAGCAGTGAGACTCCCAAAAGAGCTTACTCAAATCTCAAATGGACAATGACCTAATTACTTTCTTTTCAACTTTATAATGCTCATCTAAACTCCACACTCCTCACTCGGCAAACACACACTACAAACTCTAAACTCTAAACTCGTAATCTTTGTAAAATCAATGAAATAATCGACTTATGCAGAGCGAATAAAATTGAAAAATATAAAAGATATAAAAGTCCTTTTGTCATGCACTGTACATTACACTGTACAATTCTACTAATGTCTATAGTAATTTTGTCATACACCAATACACCATACATACACCATACATGAAATATAAAATACATTATTACATATTGTACTCATGTACAAGTCATCACTTGCAATTTTTTACCTTTTATTATTGGCATACCGTAGATTCTCTTTTTGTTTCGCACTATCTAATAGTTTCGCACCCTCATTTGATTTACATGGCGTACATACTAAGCGTAAGTGTACGGTTCTAATAGTTTCGCAGCGAAATAAAAAGAGAATCTACGGTAGTAGATAGAAGATAGAAGCATAGTAAATCTTTACATCAAGTCACATCACATCAAGCCATGCACATACCAAAGCACAGTGAACAGCAGTGAACAGTGCACTGCACAGTGAATGGAGATTGGTGAAGAACTAGAAGGGGAAAAGGTGTACAAGTAGAAGTCATAGAGATTTAAATGCAAATTGAAAGAACTCTTCACATTATTATATTAAATTACCAGTACAGTTGTAGAATGGAGTGGATCGTATTATGTCTCTACAAATTGGATGAGGAAGCTAGGCAAAGCAAAGGTAATGGTAATAGAAATAATAATAATATTTTATATCTTTTTTCCATGCACTAGCTTGTGAAGGAGGAGAAGGAGGTGAAAAATTAAAAATAGGTACAACTTTTTTATCTTTAGTTGTTCCATGTTCTATAGAATATAGAATACAGAATATAGAATTGAGAATGTGCAATGTACATAATATGAACTTGAGAGAATGGGGAATGGAGAATTGATAAGTTAAAACAAGGAGGAGGAGAAAAGACCAAAAAGTTCAAAGTGAGTGTCAAGTTGAAGGAGAGAGAAGAGAATTTCTTTCCCTTCCTCTTCTATTCTATATTCTATATTCTATATTGTAGTGTATTTTGTATTTTGTACTGTTCAATCTTTGGAATATCTTGTGGACTCTAGACTCTAGACTCTAGACTGTGGATGGAATGCAATGAGTATTAATGTGTAATGAGTGAGTCAAGTTGGATGGTTTGGTTGTAGTTATTTTGAAGCGTGTGCTAGCACCTGGGTAATCGTTAAAAATATTTTAACGACGGTACAACCATAAATTCGCACGCCGGCACATTTACTCTTACACTCACATCGAGAGGTACCAACAAACATATTTCTGGACATGAACTTCAACACTGAACACAAACACTGAATATGAAAATGAATATGAATATGGATATAAAAGGGAAAGAAAAAAAATTTCTTCTTCACTTGTTCTTGTTCACCACTCAATTTTTTTCCTCCTTTCCCTTCCTCAATAATAAAGAACATGGAAGTGGATATGAATAGACAGAGAGGTGAGATTTTACATAGTATATTATGTACATCTAACATGTAAGATCATTTCTTCATAACCAAAGATATTGTGGTTTGTATATTGTGTATTTGCTTCGTCCTTGGTCGTAAAATATTCCTACTAATAATATTATTATTATTTTTAGTTTATGCTCTTAGGTTATGCTACAAATTTTAAAGGTAGAAGTTAGAAGTTGGATGCATTTTCCCTTTCCTTTCCATTTTCCATCACTTGTATAAATATTTTAGACCAAACTCTAAACTCTAAACTCTACAATCTACAATTGAGTAGGTAAAAATAGAGAATAGAGTGAACCACAAAAACCAAACCAAACCACAAAGTATCATTTGTAATTGTACATGCATGTGTACTGTGTATTGTGTATGTATTTATATGTAAATAGTAAATAGTTCAAGTACCCTTCTTTTCTCCTCATTTTTTATCCGTGCTCCTCTGACACATGCACAATGTACATGCACATGCACGATGTACGGTGAGTAAGTACGGTTCAGCCTTAATTTTTACAAGTTTCTCTCTTCATCTTCATCATCATCATCATCATCACCCCTTAAAACTCTACCTCTATCACTTTCAGCTGGACTTTGACTTTGACTTACTATTAAAAAGTGGCGGTAAGAATCTGTTGTTGTTCCAAACCCGAGTCGGTTGTTGATACGTAAAAGTAGTTTAGTCTTATCTTGTCTTGTCTTGCCATGTCTTGTCCTGTCCGCAAAGGGTCTTTAAACATTAAGCATTTAATGAAGTGTAGTGTCTCTATATCAGTTTGCTCTATGCACAACAGTGTAATATTATCCACGTACAATGTACAATGTACATGGAATGGATATCAGTAAATGAAAGATAAGAATAAGAATAAGAATGAGAAATAAGAAGCTGCTTTACCTTTGTACCAACTGTTAAGTTGATACGGAACGGAGGAGCAAAGCAAACTGGCCAAATATTTAAGATAAATGATCTTGTGATATGTATATGTACGTTGTATGGGGATTCCACTCGGAAGGGGAGAGGTATTAAAGCGGAGAAAAACATGAGTCTTAGAACACCTTGGAACAAGATGCCCAAGTAGCAGGACCATGTAAAATGTACAAGTACCAGAACAAGAACAAGAAGTAGAACAAGAAAAAGAAGTAGAGAAAGAAACAGCTCGTCTTTTCCAGTGTTCAGTGTTCAGAGTTCGGTGTTTGGTGTACTCAACACAATTCCATAATCCATCCACCATCCATCCATCTATCTCGATCCTCTCTTCGCCTTTGACCACATATGAAACATGTGTGAGATGTGAGACTGGACGTGGATGTACCTGGACAGAAAATGATGCGAGCAGAAGGATCTAGAACTAGAAGTAGAAATAGATATAGAACCCGAAGAGTTTTCAAGCAGCTCATCACCCAGACTTGAGCAAGAAAAGACGGAAGAAAACACATGCTTTTGTTTCTCTTACTCGTCTTTTACATTTAGACAAATCCGGAGACTTGTCTACAGTCTACAGTCTTGAGACTTGGGTGAGTGAGATTCAGAGTCCGAAAGGTTTCTAGCCAAGTTTCTCGTGTCTCGTATCTCTTGATTCTAGATTCTTGAGTCCCGAGTCTTGATGATCGTTGTAATCTTGTAACAAACATTTGTATGTGTACACTTGTGTGGACATAGATATAGATATGCATTGACTTAAGAGGAGCAGAAAAAATACAATAAAGAGTATTCTTTTTGTTTTTTGTTTTCTATGAGGTCCACAGCCCACAGTCGACAGTCCACAATCTACACTACTTTTGTCCATGAAGAAGAAAAAGAGGAAGAAGAAAATAAAGGAGAAGACCCCATGGGTCGTCTCATATTAGTCTTCACTTGAATTTTATGTCTGAATTTTTTCCACTTGTACTTTATCCATCTACCTTTTTCTCTTTTTCTCTTTTTCTCTTTCCACTTTCCACTTGGACCCACCAAATGTTTATTTATAGGCCATCCTCTGCATCAGTATTATACATACATGCTTTTCTACAACAAGAAAATTGCTCGAATTCGAATTTATTATTAATGCACCTTACGACTTAGGAGGATATGAAAAAGTAGACTATATTGTACATTATACAGGGAAAATTAAATGTACATATAGAATTTAGAATCGTAGTTAGTCTTATATGCAGTCATCATCACTGTGGCTCATCGTATGAGTTTTAAAGTGTGAGATCCATGTGAAAAGGTAAAGTAGATGCATAAATATGTAAATACATAAATGAACTGATGTGCGGCACGAGTTTTAGTCAACTACAGACAACAGCTATGACAGACGTGCGAACATGCATGTACAATAAGTACTTTCATGTGTACAGTCTACAGTGTACAGTGTACAAACTACAAAAACATGAGTTCTCAATTTATGCTGGTGAAAAACGTAAAAGTCAAGGAAAAGAATAAAACTCTACACTCGAGACTCGAGACTTTTTATACGCGTTCCTATCAACTCTATTTTCTCTCCAATTTCTTTTCGTGTCTACTGTCTACAGTCTACAGTCTACATTCTACGCTTTAGAGCTTGGAGCACACTTGGAGCTGAGCTGTAACTGGACACTAAATTTCCAAATTATCATTCAGTTTCACACTGACATTTTTTTCTCGCTCTCTCTCTCTCTCTCTCTCTACCACACATAAAAGAAGAGTAAAATGAGACGAGAGTGAGAAAGAGAGGCAGTGAAGAGCGAATTGTTGACGACCGTGCGTCGTGTGCCATGATATGACATGGTCTGTGAATTGAGAATTGAGAACTGAAAACTGTGCAGCGTGCGATGGCATTTGACATGAGACATGAGGTACGTGTAGATTGTGGATTCATATTGTGCTGAAAATAACGTGTATCTTATATCTCGTCTCTTGTATCTTGTACATCCGTATTCCTATTGTTATTCCTATCTCTATCTGTATTTGTATTTTTATGGATATTATGGTATTCTACCTGCGTCGTGTGGTGAGGAAAAAGGAAGAAAGCCTCAAACCCATCAAATCAAGTCAAAGCCATGCCAAGCCAAGCCAAACCAAGCCAAATCCAATTCCAATTCAGCTCCACGGTTTGGTTTGGCTGCGTTTTGTGTCTTGTGTTTTGTTATTGTTTACCTCCAGTCTCCACTATTATTTATAAATATTATAGATCGCCTCCTATTTTTATATGTAATAATAATAATAATAATAATAATAATAATAGTTTCTTAGTCATGCTCTCTACTCTCTACTGTCTACAGAGAAACAGAAAACTTTTTGATGTGATGGAAAAAAATCAGAGATTCTTATCACCAGTTCAAATACTAAATGTTCAAGTTCTTCAAGAGACTCATATAAAAATCATAATGTGTACACTGTACACTGTACACTTTACTCAAACCTCAAGCCTCGAGTTTTCCAGTACAATTTAATAACTACTGCATACTGCATACGGTATAGCATGGAGCATGGCATAACATGACATGTAAAATATAGGGAGAAAAATGTGAAAAAAGGAAGAAAAATATTATTCGCTACGTATAAAACAAAAAATTTGGAGAAAGGGGGAAAAGTTCATTAGAAATTCAGGAGGAAGAATATTTTTAAATGTTCAACATACAACGCTCAAAGTTCAGTGATATTACTAGACACTAGACCTTGATCACGATTTTACTTAATTTGAATTTTTGAGCTGTGCATACTTTTCATATAGATATAAAGGCCTTAAGTATCGTGTACTTAATTATTATGGTGATATGTTATGCCTTCTGCCGCTCTATTTGCTATTTGCTTATGCTTATGTTTATTAATGCCTCCAACTTGGAACATGAAACTAGAGACTAGAAAGGCTTTAACATGAACAACTTGAACTCATCCCATCCTTGATCGTTGTGTCAACAGAACAAGGAACAGGAACAGAAAAAAGGAGAGAAAAGGACAGAATACAGTAGAACACGGTCAACAGAAGGAGACACGGTAGAGAAAGAGAAGGAGCAGAACGAGAGAGAGAAATAGAGAGAGAAACATCCACATGAATGATGAATGGGAACGGCGGCAGTCAAAATGCGTTCCAATTCTTTTTAAATGATCCCCTGCATTCGGAACGTGCGCCAGGCAAAAATATCGGATCGAGCAAATTGTAAATTTTTCATGTGCTTTTTTTCTCCTGCTTTTCCCTCAATCTGATGTTGATGTTGCTGGTGATGGTGATGGTGTCATTTTGTTCTCCACCGGTTCCTGGTTTTGGTTTTGGTTCTGTATGGTAGTGTTTTTGCTGGTTTTGATACCAGTATTTGCCAATTCTCTCTTCGACTGTCAAGGCCAGTGCCAGTACCAGTACTAGTGTCTCGCCGATAGAGAAGAAGACAAATCTTAATCGTTGCTCTCTCTTTGCTTTCCCAATGAAATTTTATATCGGAATAATCACAGCAAGGTTATTTGTGTCTTCCAAACTCCTGTACATTTCCTTAACTCACATATAAAAAATTACAAAAAATGTGCAGAAAAATTAAACCACCGAAAATCCGAAATTTTTATTCATTATTTATGTATGGACATTCATTATTTATGTAGCTCTGTATTTAAGATGTAAGATGTGAGATGATTGTACATGGTACGTGTTTCTGGTTTCTGTAGGTCTGAACTGTAGACTCACAGAAGCATACAAGTTACAAGTGCATGTGAGAATGTGAGAACCCCTCCCCAAAACTACACACTACATACTACATGCAGAATGACGACTAATACTCTCTTTCTCTCCTGTTTTTGACATCTGTATACAATATACAATACACAATATACATGCATCTATATGATGTACATACAATGCACCGCTCTCTGTTCTCCGCTCGAAAACCAACCATGTCACTCTGGGGGTCAGAAATTTCCTTGTCTTGGATGACGACGACAGATACACAATTCCAATTGCCTCTTCCCATTTATATACGTAGTTCCATAGAAAATATAATATATAATATAGAATGTCATACATAAACTGCAGACTCTAGACTCTAGACAGATAGACAATGACAGCACATGAACTTATATAGCAAAAATTTACTCTCTTGTGGTTTCTCTCCATTTTCTCCATCCTTTTTGCTTCATTTTTATACAAATAGGAATCGGAGCAAAAGACCAAACCCAAGACCAAGACCAAGATCAAAACTAAAACCAAAAGGAAGAAAGACTACAACATACAAATGACAAAGGCAAGGAGACGAGAGAGACCTTCACCTCTTGTCTCTTTCCTCTTGACACTTGTCTCCCCAAGTGCAAAAAGATAAATGTACAATCATGAATTATAACAAGTGTTACACAGAACTTGTCCTTCTTCTCCCTTTTCTCTTGTCTCTGTCTCTCTTTCTGTGCCTGTGGATTTGGATGGACTTTTCACGATAATCTATTGTGAATTGTGGTGCAAGAGTACAATGTTTTATGTTATACAATACAAAGAAATCCCAAGGAAATGGCAACGGCAATTGCAAATCTAGAATCTAGAGTTTTTAAATGATTATGAGTTTTCATGGATATACAATGTACATTGTACATTGTACATTCTGTACATCTATAAAGATGAAAGATGCTGGGAATATGGTTATTTTCCGTTCAAATGAGAGGATAAAACTTGCTTGACTAGCAAAAGCCAAAAGCCAAAAGACTAAGAACTAGGAACTGCAAATATGAAAATGAAGTACGAGCATGTTAAATAACAACCTACAAATTACAAATCATGTGCTGTAATAATATAAGAGTGAGAAGTTGTATGGGAAATTTCATTCTCCTTTCATTCCTTTCTAATGTTGATGTTGATGTTGATGACAATGACTTGCTCGCTGCTCGATTTGGTGTTTGGAGTTTGAAGTTTGGTCACTGTTGTCTCTTGTTCTTCTTGTTGTTGTTTCAACTGCTGTACAATCTACAATTTACACACTAGTTTCTAGTTTCGACATTGTACGTTGTAAAGTGGAGAGTACAGAGTCGATTTGCAGCCTTTCATTTTCAGCCATCTCCTCCATAGGTGTTCTTCTCTGTTCTGCCGTCTGCTGATTCTGATTCTGATTCTGGTTGTGATTCTGGATTTCTGCTGTAAAATCCTCGGAAACGAGAAAGAGAAGAGGAAAAAAAGTCTACATCCATTACTTTTCCTATCAGGTCCCCCCACCGTGATAATGAATGGTTAAAAACTTTACTTGTTCTCCTTTTTTCCCCTTTAATACTTAATACACATTCACATTCTCTGGTATCTTGTATGAGTATGAGTATGATATTTTCAACTGTCTAAAGCCTACTACCTAATGCCTACGTCTTTGGAAGGTTATCCCTTTTTATTTCCCTTTTTGTTTTATTTTCCATCTCCTTTATTATCTATATTTTACATTATAGTCCTTTTCATTTTTTCTTTTCTAGCAACTGGCAACTAGTAATGTCTACTAATGCGTGGATTCTTTACTCAATTTATGTTATAGGTGGATATTTTATGGTTGATAGTTGATGGTTGATTTGAATCCTCATGCTCATGTGATATTAGTTGTTAGTTGTGAGCTTTAGTTTTGGTTATCATTATCATCCGCATCCTCCTCTTTTTCATAGATTTCATAGGCGGAATTCCTTCTTTCTCCTTTCAACAACAGATACAGTACAGACTCTGTACTACAGAGATTTAACTTCAGCTCGTCACTTTGAAGTTTTAACTTTCCAGATACTTCCATTTTTCGATTTCGTTTTATTTCATCACAACTCAAAAGGGATAAATACACTTGTTTTATCCTTACTTTTTCTTTGATAAATAATGTGTGTGTAAAATATTCATGTTTATTAAATGTAGAGAGAAAAGAGAGAAAGAGACAGAGACAGCTGGAAAATGGAGTCATTTTCTTATCAAAAACTTTAATTCATGACACTTTCATCCTTTTATGCAGTTGACGACAGCGATAGTGACAGCAACAGCAAGAGTGCTGATGTTGCATAAACTTTAGTGTTTTAAACAAAATATAAAATTGTTCACCCTCTCGTCAGTGTCGTGCAGTTTTTAGTGTACAAATAAATTACAAATGCAGAAAAATTCAGGGATACCAGATGTCAAATGTTCAACAAGATACAAGATACAATGTAAAACTTTAGACTCGATACTCTATGCGATTTATAGACTATAGATTACAGATACTCTGCAAATGTTTTCATTTTGAATGATTCCGCTTTCAAAATTCGTTTTCAAAACAGCATTTAATGGGTAGTTTGTTTCTTTGTTCTTTGTTGTGTCCTCTGGATTCTGGATTCTGAGTTCTTGATAGAATGTGGAATGCTGAAAAAATAAGTAGTGTCAAATTGTTATTTAGTATTTAGTTTGTACATCATTTGGATGTTGCCAACAGCAATAAAAACAATGAACAAAATGCTGAGCATTTTAAACCTTAATAGAGGAAATAGAGAACGAGTAGAGTGTAGAGTATGGAGAATGGAGAATGGAGTAGATTAGAAGTAGGAGTAGCAAAACTGAATGAGTGAGTGAGCAGTAAGGAGCAAAAGAAGGCCATTAATTTTTTCCACCGTGGAGGTGTAATTCATTTTAACAGAGAGAAGAAGGAAGAATGAGTTAGAGTTGGAGTTTGAGTTTGAGATGGGAGGATCTTTTTTGGGGTGATTCTGTCAAATGCCCAAAAATAATTGTAGACTATTCCAATTTTTCTTTCCACATGGACATGGATTTCCTCAAGTAAATTGATACTCCATTTATTATTTATTAACTTAATTATCAGGGAAGCTGCCCAGCTGAGCAACAAAGCAACTGAACAACTGTACAACGGAGTAAGTTCAATAATCCAACTGCCCTATTCATTCATTACTCGAGACTCGATACTCGATATTCGATAGTCATTACTCATTTTCTAAATATTTCTCATTCATTTATCTACATATGTACATTTATGAAATGCGCGCAGAGCAGTGAGTAAGGAAAACGGAGTATGGAGTTTGGAATTTGACCGCATCAAAATTTACAGTATATTCAAAGTTTTTATTTTTATTTTTAGTGCATTTTCTCATTCCACATTCCACATTCTACTTATTTCACAACTTTCCGCATCCTGGCTCAATCTAATGACAGTCTTATGTTTTCTTGTCACATCTTTCTCTGGTTTCCGGTTTCCGATCTCACAAATCATGGAAATATTGAGCATTTAATAACGGTCACTCACTGTTTCGCCAGCTGATAGTACTGCAAAATTCCTGTTAAAGGCAATAATTCTTGGGGTTTACTTAAAAACTTGTAAATTGCACGTCTACTTTGTTAACTGTGAAAGATAAATAATATTATCATTAGCTTGTTCACAATTTGTCTGTTTCATGTTTATGTTTGTTGTTTGTGTTTTGTGTTTTGTGCTAGAAGAAGAAACTAATGATTTTCGGCTGTTCTTTACTTATTGTTTATGTTGATGGAGTAGTAATATGATACTTTAAGATTTTTGTTTTGGGGTTTCTTTTTCTTATCCTTATCCGTATAATTATAATTATGATGAAGGATCTTCGTCCTACTTGAAACATATAATCAACTCGCTACTCCTAGACCTTTTGGCTACATTCAACATTTTATATTTTTACTCGTAAGTAGAAAATAGAAAATAGAGTCACTGAGGTCATACAATTTACTCTTTACATTACCTTTGCTTTGCTTTAGATATTTTGCAGGGTGTAAAGTGTATTCACCTATAATTACATAAAATTTGCGAAAAATATTACCTCCACAAAACTCAAAACTCAAAACAATGTTTCACTACTTGTAAATTATTGTAAATAATCAGCATTGATTTTTATGAGCCAATTTGTTAACTTGTAAAATTTTTGTTCAAAATGAGAAAACGGGGGAAAAGGTAGAGCTGCTTCGCCATCATCTAAATTCTAAATTGGCAAGCAGTAGAACAAAGAATATTGTATTTTGTATTTTGTACATTGTTTGTCAGAGGAGTCATAAATATATATAATATCATCACAGTTCACACTATTGTTTCACATGATTATATGATAATTTTTGAACCCATCAACTACTAACTACCCAATTCCAACAGCTAGCATAAAATACCTTTTGACCCTCATTGTTGTAAGTTGTGGGTACTTTCATCTTTAAAGTGTCAGGTTGAATAACAATGATCATGCTCAGTAAATAAAAGTAGTAAAAAACGCTGGTCAAATATTACGTATTTTTTTACCGTACTACTTTTTTGTCTTTAATTTTCTTTTTATGGCTCAAAGCTCAAACTTCAAACTACACGAGTTACAAGCTCAAGCTACCTGTTTCAAATATATTTAAACCTACCTTCTTTGTTCTGTTTTTCGTTGTACGTAAGTGAGAAGTAAGTGTACAAAGACATGTTTAAAAAACATAAGGATGAAGATGATAATTTACCAGTTACCAGTACAGTGTACCGTTCCGTTCTGGTGTAAAAATGTACGTAAAATTTTTCATGCTGTTTAAAAAAATACAAGGCAAAGGTATTGTAGTAAATGGTAGTTTAGTGGTTAATGGGTCTTGTGAGTACTTGTAAAGTAACACTTTGAGTTTTGAGCTGGAATTTGGAATATGGGATTTGGATGGAATGTGTGTATAATTTATAATGATTCAAAACCTTGACTTGCTGCTGGATTCTAAATTCTAGAATGTAAGTATCAACAACATAATATTATTCTTCAGCTTATCATTTCTTACGGGTCTTAGTCTGTTTTCTGTACATTGTACAAATTTTTTTCATGCTACATAGAACGGAGAATATGAACTACGTTGCTCTAAAATCGGAGAAAATATATGTATTATATAAGCAGTCTCAAGGACTGTTATATGTATTATGTTATTTTTTGTTTGGAATGAAAGAGAGGCGGGAAAGTAATAGTGATAGCAAATTACGTAAATGACCAAGCTGAATTCATATTTATTAGAGACATCAAGTCTCAAGACTCAAGACTCAAGACACCCACAAAGTTAAATTCAAAATCAACATCAGATTTTCAAATGCTAAAACAGCAAACTTTGTCTTTGCTCTTTACTTACCACCTACGGAAGCAGCTTAAGTCAAATTATGTAGGTATTTCTAGTTGAATTTGTGTACAACAAACAAGAAACAAAAGAAAAAATTAAAAGAACAGCTTGGAGTTTGAATGAGTTCTTTCACATTTCTGTTTTCTGTGTGGGATGTGGGACGACGGACGAGCATTTGTTTTCTTTGTTTTAATTTTAAAGAGCTTTCCACGTGCTCATCAACAATCAACATACAAAACACCAACGTAATTTTTCTCATCCACGTTCCATCCAAAAAGCAAAGAAAGGATCTTGGAAAGTAATATTTATAATAATATACCTACGAAATACGCATGGAG
Organism: Sminthurinus aureus; assembly: GCA_034698265.1. Taxonomy (NCBI): domain Eukaryota; kingdom Metazoa; phylum Arthropoda; class Collembola; order Symphypleona; family Katiannidae; genus Sminthurinus; species Sminthurinus aureus. The sequence continues at coordinate 18,577 of JAQGBH010003729.1, forward strand.
ATAGCTTTTATGCGTATCTGTATGCTTTATGCATCTAGTTTTAAGGAGATTCAACTAAAAGTTCTTCGTCCCTCTCGTTTACATATCTTTTACGTATAACATTTTGCATTTTATGGTGTCACGTATTTTGGATTTTGAATTTTGTACAGTACTTTGAAGATAAAAGATAAGCTTCAGCTCACGTGTACTGTATACTGAACTTTGAACACTAAACACTGTATATCCAGTGCAATAAAAATAATTGAAAATTATGCACTTTTTGTGCACAAGTAAAAAGTAAATAAAGTTAAAAATCCTCCCTTCGGGACGATTTTATATCGCCTTGAAAGCATAAATGCTTGAGGCTCCGGAAGC
>JAQGBH010003730.1:0-18921 GCA_034698265.1 Sminthurinus aureus
GCAGATTTTTGTCAACTTTATGTTGTACAAGTTGTGAATTTTGGACTTTGGATTGTGGATAAAAGATGAAAGCCATTGGAGATTTGAGTAGAATGTTCCGACTTTGATTCCTATTGTACGGTAATATTGAATTTAAACATTGCAAAAGAAAAGGGCCCCGTTTTAAATTTTTGCGTCTCTGTGCAATTTCCAATTCATTAGGATTTCGATTACGACTATTTGCTCATTTGCTCTTTCTCATCCAGAAATCCATGGATACATGATGCTGACGAGGCAACCTTGAAACATCAAATATCAAGTGTCAAATCACGAGCGTGTGATCACTGATCAGTGATCACGTTCAAGCTCACAAAAGGACGAATTTTCTCCTCGTCTGTATTGTGTTGTGTTGGGTTGCGCTCTTTCTCCTTTCTACAAAACTTCAACAGAAAGAGAAGGAGAGAGGAAATGAATTAAAGCCGTAGAATTTTTTAGCGACACATGTTACAAATATTGGATTCTAAATTCAAGATTCGACATCTTGTTGGTAAATACTAAATACAGAGAATACGGAATGTACGTGTGAAATATCAATATCAACCTACGCACAGACCACAGATATTTAGAATTTAGACTGTTAAAAGTACACATGTCTGTTTGGTTTTTAGTGTTTGATATTTGCACAAGAAAATTGGCATACACAATACATGTCAAATTACTGATATACTGTGCACAGTGCACAGCTAAAATCAACATCATAGTCAACATTAACGTCTGTGCTGGTTGCTGGTGCTGACTATTCAATAAAAATTTTAGTTGTGACTAAATACACGGAGAAGGGAGAAAATCCGCCTTGTTTATCCCTGCTCCTTGATATCTGCTATAAAAACTTATCCATATCCATTTCTTCCTTACTATACAATATACAAACGCATATTCCTTCAACCATCAACGACCAACGACCAACTACCAACCAGCGCAATATTTAACACGACATAATAATAATAATGCAGACTCTGTAGAATGGCGAATGGCCATGTGTAGAAAAGTGATGGAATAGCAAAAACGTGCAATTTTACACACTACTCGGTCCTCTATTATATATTTCTCCATGCCCCATGATTCACCAAATCGCCATAAAATAATTATGCTCAGTGTGGGCTGTGTAGCTGGTTAAAAACTCAACTTAAACCAGACCGGACCAGATCAGGTCACCAGCACAGAGCAGAACAGAACAGACGGAAAAGAGATCAATTTGATGTGGAAATGAGCCATTTACATACATGCACATTTCACATATAATACATTTGTAATATGTCTCTACATCATACGTGTACAATTTACAATATTCACTCGATATTTCATGACAAACGGTCCATGCAAGAAAGAGAAATGCGGTATAAAAAGAGGAGCAGCAACAGAACCAAACCAAAAACCAGCAGGCGAAAAAAACAGGGAGAACAGGATTTTATAAGCTTTCTAATACTTTCTCCGCTCCGATCTGGGCATATTGTACATGCAGTGGCTGTGGATTGTGGATTGTGGATGTACAATGTTGATGTATGCAGAAAACTGCTCAAAACTCAAAACGGGTTAAAACTTGAGCTGAATTCTTTTCATCCAGCCAACCAACCACAAATAGCAGCCCCAGCAAGAGTAAAAGCGATCAAAAGAATTGGAAATTGAACGTGGAATGATGGAAGAGGATGCTGATGCGGATGCCGTTGTGCTGATGATGATTGAATGGAAAGTGCAAATTTTTTCACATCCGCTTACATTCTCCCTTCCCCATTCTACATTCTGCATTCTCAATTCAACACAAAACTCACACTCACACATACATACACACATTACAAATTCCATCTCACAAATAATATCGTGTGAAAATTCTTCGAGCCCCTGGATTCTTCAATATTCCATGCTCCATCCTTCAAAGTTATACTTGATACTTATTATACATATCAAATTTATTATGCAAAGAGAGCCAAAACACCTACAACTCACAACCCACAACATACACTTGTCAGCTCCGCATCGATCCGAGATCCGAGATCCGAGGGAAAAATGACTAGCAAATTTCAATTTCCTCTTCTTTTTTTCCCAATTTTTTAAGATGGATGAAGGATGAAGGGCTGAAGCAACTATTGGAATTGAATTGAAAATGATTAGAAATCCTCAGCCCTCGCTTTCCTCTTTGGTTTATGATATTCACATTCTGAGCAGGGAACAAATTGCGTGTTGGAGCTTCGAGTTTGGAGTCTGGGGGTGGGTTATTAAATTATTGGATCATTTTTATTGGGGTTTGAATGCTGAATGCTGAAACCTGAAACGGATATTGATATTGATACTCGAGACTCTTGAATTCAGAATTGAAAGTCGATAGCTGGAGCAGTAGGCAGTTTTTAGCATAATTTCTTGCCACCGTAAACGTAAACGTAAGAAATTGGCTCTTTAATATTTACTAGTATTTGCAAGGCAATTTAATTTCAATACTTTTACATTTTATCCATTTTAAGATATTTTGCCCCTGCCGTTTGTTTACCGTCTACCCAACTTGAAATAAAGGTGAAATGCAAAAATATGTGTAAATTGCCTTGTGTTTGGTGGAAAAATATAGGTTTTGGTTAAACATTAGACTACAGTGTACAGTATAGTTTGAGCTAAGTGATGAAGTTGGAGGCTTTGAGTTTTGGGTTTTGGGTGGAGGGTGAAAATTGAAGCTAATGCTAGAAAAGAACCAATTGGCTTTTTGCGTTTTCCCCTGTATAATTTAAAGTGTAGAATGTAGAATACAGAAGAAGAGGAAGAAACTCGGTAGAATTGGATGGAACTGAATCTCGTCGCATGTCGCATGTCATTCCTTTTTCCAGACGGAAGACATTCTATTGTTTTCCGAGAAGAAGAAGAGGAGAGAATCAAGGATCAAGAATCAACAGCATCTTGTTTTCCACTACAATCTACAATCTACAATATCCGATTGTGACCGCAACATTTTCATCTTTCATGCGTACAGTAAACAGTAGAGGATGCACGCTTTGAAGTGACATGAGTTTGTGGCTATTTGCTTTAACATTAGTTGGCCGTTTTCCTTGGATTTGGTTTGTTCGATATTGGAGTGATTGAAGCTTGATCTCGGTCTCATCTTGACGCACTGTTCATTTCTCTCCTCTCGCATTTCATTTCATTTCCATCATGTGCTTAGTCTCGACAAAGAAAGGAGAGCGGAGAATGGAGAGATGGAAAGGCAGGGGAAAAACTCTTACCAAACCACAGTAGTTATTTTGGTGTATAAAGGAGAGTGAGAGAAAAGGTATAATGGCGGGTAAAAGGTACAAGTGAGAAATGGATGGAGCAGAAAAAACAAATGCTACGCTCTACACTGTACACGCACATTCTCTCAAAGTTAAGAAGGGAGAAAACAAGTCGAGTAAAATTGCCCACGTTGCTTTATGCTCCTCTGTAAATAGAAAGTACAGCTCACATATGGAAACACGAGCAGAATCTACGTGGATTTTATGGAGATGTGTATAGTCAAAAGTCTATAGTCTATAGTGAGTTTTATATATGTTACATTCTGCAGTGTTCTCTGAATATTGTGTGTATAAGGCTGTCAATTCATTCGAGTTTTTCTCTGGGATAAATAAAATGTGTGTCTTGTGTCTTGTGACTTGTGTCTTTCTCTTCTTTCTCTTGTTTCTTTTGGGACGGGCTTTAGTTGGTCTTGGTTTTGGTCTTGGGTAAGTGGGGGGAAAGTAGTGAAACGATTTTTATGTTGACGGTTAAGTGAGGTTTTGTGCTTTAGCTCCTCTTCCTCCTCAACCTTTAAACAAAATATATACGTAGATCCCGGCCACACGTATTCCGTATAACGCACTACATTTGTGTGTAGTATATAGACTTGTGTACATGTGCACCGAGTAAAAACGAATGTCCACTTCTCTCCACATTCTACATTCTACATATTTGTGACCATAAAGCTGAAAGCTGGAAAGAGAAAGGGAGAGAATGGAGAGTGGATAAAGGATAAAGCACAAATGAAAGAAGACGGAGGAAGGAATGTTATTGATGATTGCACAAGTTAGACTCCGACTTGGTATCTGGATCTGGGTCCAGATCGGGATCTGGATTGTAGTCCGACTTGGGATTTGCTCTGTTCTGTTGTGTTCTGCGGAGAGGTCAGACTCTAGACTCTAGAATCTAGAATCTAGAATCTAGACTCTTGTCAAGAGGCAAATGGAAACAGATGGGTGAATTTCCGAATCTCCGAATCGCCAAATCTTCGAATCTTTGAATCTCCGTATACGGATTAGCCCATCTCCCACTTTCCACTCCAGGACCGATTCAACCAACAACCAACAAGCAGTATCTGTATCAATATCAGTATCAATGTTATGCTCGGACAGTCCAAATATCCAATACACAACTACTATTAATATAATGCTCCATTTCCCATTCTCCATTCTCCACCGCCCGATATCAGTCTTGCTCTCTTTTCATTAGAATTAAAAGTGGAATTAGAAAGGACAGGACTTTGGGGGAACGGAAAGAATGCAGAATAGGACAAGACAGAACATTAATCTGTTTACTCTTTACGTTCCACTATCCAGTATCCAGTATCCAGTATTTAGTATTTAGTATTTAGCAGTTACCAATCTAGAACCTAGACAAAATAATTAAAGATAGATTTTATGCTCAAATACCTATACTCTATACTATATGGCCTATGCTCTATATACTGAAGAAATCATTAGTATACCCTATAATGAAATATTTATATACATGGAATTACAGAATGCAGAAAGAAAGGGAATAGTAATGTTTAATGGAAATGAGAAATAAGCCTCCTTGTTATTATTATTATTATTATTATCTTGAGTTTGTATTTTGTATTATTCAAATTGAAGTAGGATTGTAATCAAAACCACAACCACAAGTTTTGTTCCTTATTGCTCAATGATTATTCATGAAAAGGCCTTTAGTCTTATTCCTATTCCTCTTCCAGGTTTTTAAGGGTAAACTGTAATGTGGAATGTAGAACGTAGAACGCAGAATGCGGACCTTTGTATAGTTTGTGTTTTGTATGTATCATAGACAAAACAGAAAACGCAAAACAGGAAAACGATAGACGATCTAACAATGATCATTACAATTTAAAACTGCGTCCCCAGGGAACACTTTTCTCCAGTCTCCAGTCTCCAGTCTCAAGCCTTCATTTCCCTTTCTCCACTCGCCACTCGCCACTCTCCATTCTCCATTCTCCATTCTGCATGTCCATTTTCCATGCCCATGAATAAATAGTAAATAGTTAAGCAGAGCCAAACTTGTGCAATTAGCTCAACGAGGCTAATTCCTTCTCCTTTTATTAGTCACAATAATCACAATCATTAGCATACACCGTCCAATATAAAGATATTATTATACATTTACAAAAGGACATACTAAATGCATACACAATGTCCAATGAATAAAATTCATAGAATTCATTTATAGAGAGTAGAATAAAAGCTTCAACTTTGTTTCCGGTCCACAATTCAACCGCAATTCGGCACCTGTAGAATGTAGAGCACGCGGATTATATTATATGGATGGTTTTCTGTGTCAGTGTCTGTGTCTGTGTAAAAAATCACAAGGGACATTTAAGAACGTATTCAAACTCAGTTCAGTTTAGTTCAGTACAGTTCAATTCAACTTTTCCTTCTCCAGTTTTTTTCAATAATCCGTTTTCATGCTCACTTTGAATATTGAATATGCAAGTTGCACCATGTACCATACGGACCATTTTTTGCTGGATAATGGATAATGGATAATGGGAGCGAGGGAAAAACAAGGAGAAGGGGAGATGAATTTTTTATCCAGGATAATAATTGGAGGAAATTGTGAGGAAAGGGAGCGGATGGTCTGGAATGAATAGAAGAGGAAAGCGGAAATCACCAAGGTCTGTAATTTAACTTGAAACGAGAAGGAGAAGGAGAACTACAGCTGGAACTTGAAGGATAAAAATAGGGGAATAAAGAGAAAGAACTGGAGAAAGTAAAAGAAATGGAAGAGGATAGAGGATAGAGAAAAGAGAAAAGAAAGGCGAGAGAGAGGGAGGGCGTCGCCGCATTGTAATTTTCTAATCGTAAGATGAAGTCAAACTCACAATTCCACTCCAGACTCCAGACTCCAGACTCCAAAAAAAGAAAGCTGGAGAAAGTAGGAGAAAGTGGGAGAAAGTTAGAAAGTTAGAGGAAGAGAAAGTGGAAAGCCACATAATGAAAGGAAATGAACCGGGGAAAGAAGAAAAGGGAGAAAGTGAAAAAGAAGAGTGAATGTTGAATGGTGAATGGAGTGTACAGTTGTAGATATGTATTCTAATCTTGACTTGACTCTGGCGAGTTGCTGTTGAGATTGAGTAGAGCAGAATTCCAGGCCAGTTTCAACGTCTCCTGACACTCGACAATTAATTTGTGAGGGGAGCACAAAAACTTTTGTAGGACAGAGATATGATTTGAAATGGCAGACTCCAATTCGGACTGCAGCCGGCTGTTGAGTTCCCTCTCCAAGTTCCCTGTTGAAATTAATGAGTTTTTAGCAGCCAAATATTTTTGCTCCGATTGAACCAACACCTCCATCATTTTCCTCAGCTCTATTCTCTTGCCACAATGAGGACAGGTGACAGTTTCCTCCTTATTTTTGCCCCTTTTCTTCACATTGACAATCGCACTGGCATTGATACGTCGCCTACACTCTGGACACTTGTAGCCTGTTTTCATATTGATATTTGTATTGGTATTGGACAGAGTTTCTTTGACATTACTCTCTTGAGTTTTCCTCAGCTCCTGAAAAGATGGCCAATCCTCGACACAAGCATCACAATCACAGTCGAAAAAATACTGGGACTTGAGAACCCGCTGCCTCTCACATTTTCCCATCACCGTGAACAATGGGCCGTAGGAATCAAATAATTCCTCACCCTGAACAAAACCAAAGAAAGAAAATAAAAAATAGAAAATATTCCATCTTAAGTATTATATAGGATGATGAGCTGCTTTGATTTTGATATTTGATACCTTTTGTATTTCAAGGATTGAGCGGACTTGACACTCGTTTCCAATGGAGAGGCGAAAGACGTTTGGATTACAACTGTGGTTGATCATGCTGGAGATAAAGAGAATGAGAAGGAGAAAAAAGTCATCAAAATGAAAATAGAAACCCTTTTTTACTTTTACTTTTCATCCAAATCTCTACTGTCGTTATTCTATTTTCAATGAGTTTATAAAAGTATAAAAGTGTCTGTTTCTGAATGGTTAATGGTGAATTGTGACAAGTGAGAAAAAAGATTGGATTGACAGTAAAAAGAGAGGATAAAAATATCATAAAAGTGGAGAAAAGTGAAGGGGAAATTGGAGAAATTCTTTGTATTTGTGTTTGTATGATGATGATGATTTGGCAAACCTGATGGTTGGATAAATGGCGCCGCCAAGTTGTTCCGATTGCGCGATATGGATGAGTTTGTCCGTCTGTTTGTCACGGGTGTGAGTCGCAATGCTGTTAATTCCATAAGCATTACAACTCAAACTTTGAGAGAGGCGAAGCATGAAGGCTGCCGTCTCAAGTTCAGCACGGGACAATAACCAAGACGATGGCGATGACGATGATGACGATGAAGAGGAAGCAGACTCTTTATTGGCATTGTCATTGTCATTGTCGTTGTCATTTTCAGACTTCTTGCTGTGACGAGAAGGAGATGTCTCCTCCGTCTCCTCCTGCTGTTCCTGTTCAAAGTAGTTGCTGAAGCGGAGACAAAGTGTGAGATAAATTGCCGCCAGGGTTCTTTTGATAATTTCACCACCCGATCTCTCCTCCGCATTTGTGGTGAGAGCAAAAACAGAGGCAAAACTCTTCGGGTCCAGTTTTCCCTCTACGTTCAATCCCAAAGTCAATGTCAACTTCTTGTCCAGCTTCAAAATATTTCTGTCCGTTTCTCTACCTTCTCCTCCGGGTTTCCGCTCCGACTCTCGTTCCGAATTGTTAGCCAGAGACTTGAGAGAATCCATTTTCCCTTTGTTTTCTGTTCTGGACCAAGAAGAAGAGGAGGAGGACGGGAGTTTTATTGAAGCACTGTCATTGTCATTATGATTCTCCTTTTCATGTTCATTTTCACCCTCCACTTGCCGGGCATAATGACGGAGGATCCGGGCATCTGTCCTACACACAGTCCTATAGCACAAGAGGGCCATTTCTCCTAATGTCTCGGAAGAGTCCAGCCCCTTCAAAATCCCACACTCATATTTGTGATACTCCTTATACCCGCTCCGCCAACAGTCGTAACTGCAAAAAATCACCTAATTTTTCAACAACAAACAATCAAAAACCAACCATCAAAAATCAAAAGGAGCACGAATAATGAATGTTGAAATATTCTTTTTTTTGTTATTCCTCTCGCTTGAAACTGTACAAGAAAAATACTGAGCGTGACTGAAAATCTGAAAATTCTCTCTTTTATAAAGACTAAATAAAACTGAAGCTGGATTTTGCGGATTAAGGATTAACGTACCGAGGAGCAGAATTGGCAGGGAATTCCGTAATCACACTGACGACAGCAGTGCGTACACAAGTTTTTATAGTGGTCCGGATCAAGTGTCCACGAGTACGGAGTGTCCACAATTAAAGTTGATCCTGAATTTAATACCACACACAAAACAACAAAACAGAATGAAATTTCAAGCTATTTTGTATTTGTTTGCCAATAATTTTTTATCATCCGGTTAAAGTCAAAGTCAATGTCAGTGTTAGTCTGCTTTGAGCTTTGACACGGCTATTAAAAAACCATGTTAATTTTTCCTGTAAAAAACTAGTTGGTAAATCTGGGGAAAAGTTGTAAAAAAGCGTACAGTTTGTAATTTGTACAAGGGAAATAAATGGAAATGTTTTCTATGGAAAAGGGAAAATGTTTTTGTGTTTGTTTTATTGAGGATTGTGGAATGAAAATGGGAATGAACCTGGAGGGATGGTTCGTTTGGCCACAGCATGTCGACCTCGATTCTTGTCATATTTCAAGTCCAAGGCATCTGAAGCGGCAATGAGAATTGGATGTGGCTCGCCAAAGAGACAGACTCGAGCTCGAGACTCTGGAATTATTGTTTCTCCTTTCTCCTTTTCCTCTAGCTTTCTTTTCATTTCTATTTCTATTTGTTCTGGCTCTTTTCCATCTAGTTTTTCCAGTTTTTCTCGTCTTCTCTCTAGTTTTCTCTGTTTTTTCTCTCCTTTTTGAACTTGAGCTGAATTTTGTTCTGGTTTTGGATCCGCAGTTTTGGTTTTGGTTTTGGTTGACTCGTTGTCGTTGTCCTTGGGATTTGAGGACAGTTGCGACTGTTTCTCTGTTTGTTGTTGTGGTGATTTGGTTGGAGAAAAATGAGTATTTGCCTTGATATCCTTCAAAAGCTTGACAATGTTAATGGTTTCCCTGGACTTGGCCTGGTTGTCCAATGTGGAGTCGAGGCTGAGGAGTTGAGTTGCCTGCTGCAGGACGACAGTGGCCTCTTCCAAATGGCCAAGAGCCTTCAAGCTGACGCCAACCGCAGCGACCGTCCTAAATGTCAACTCTACTTTTCTCCTCACTTTCCTCTCTTCCTCTTCCGTCTCTTCGTCCTCGTCTGTGTTACAAATTATTCCTCGGACACAGTCCAAAATGGCACATTTATAATCCCCTCTCTCACAGAGACGGACGCATCGCTCAAAATATATTTGACCCAACAAATCATCAGAATCACAAGCATCAGCATTTTGTTCAGTCTTCTCCCCATTTTTAATCGTTCCATTAGAACTGGAACTGGAAATGGAACTGGAAATATTATTGGAATTTTGTGATTCTGCTCGTTTAATATTTTTGACAAGCCATTGAATACACTTGTCGTCCAGCGTCCGGCACCTTTTAAAAACCCCGATTTCCTCGGAACCACACGCCCTGGAATTTGTGCTACTGTTTGTACTCTTTCTCCAGGGGGAGAGTCGAAGAGCTTGAGTGAGGATTTCGATGGCTTTACTTGCCACTTCTACCGCCTTGGCTTTGGTTTTGGCTTTTTGTTCTTGTTGTGGTTCTGTGTAGGGTAAAGCTGTGGATTTGGCCATGTAGAGTAAATTTGAGGATTCAACAGAGTTCTTGCCCTGGAATCGAGTTGCGATGGCCTGAGTAAATTTGGTCACGATTCCAGGGTTAAACTCGAGGAGAAGTTGGACTCGTTTCAAGTCCGAATGGACAAGTTTCATTTTCTCACACAGATCGATAGATTTACCCGCTCCACGAACTTCCGCACACACCTCACTGTACAATTCATCAAATGTCTTTACATTCATCTCATCCCATGGAACAACTTTCCCTCCTCCTCCCACTCCTCCGCCTCTATTCACAGTTCCCATCTTCTCTCCTTCAAATTACAATGCATAAGATGCAGAGATGTAGAATGTAGAATGTAGAATTTAGATGCTGGCGTTTGGATCTAATGAAAAAATCCAGTACTTGTCCAGCATTTAGAATTTAGATGCTCTCAACTCTCAACTCTCAACTTGTTTTGTTCTTTGTTCTAAACTGTAAACACTTGAACACTTGAAACTTTTTTAAGTCTGTGGGAAAAGTTGGGTTGGGTTGGGTTTTGGGCCACACATCATCCACGTCATACACAATACACAATGTAGATTGTAGATTGTAAATCTACCAGAATCCAGAATCTAGAATCTGGAATCCAGAGCACACAAAACCATTTATTCTTCTCCTTCAACTTGTTTTTTCCCACTTTTCCTCTCCATTCTTTTCTTTTCTCCTTTTTTGTTTCAGCTATTCATCGAGACTCTAGAATCTAGAATCTAGAATCTAGAATCTAGACACTAGATTCGAGACTCGAGACACTACTGATAGACACGCTGTTGAAGCTGTTAACATGTTTCCAAGTAGTTTAAAATTTCAAGATGGAACACAAAACAAAACTAGTTACCCACGACACGACTTTTCTCTCTTCTCTCTTCTCCTCTTCTCTCTGTTTTAGTCTGCGTTTGATCCAGAGTAAGAAAACAATAGACTCACTCACTCACACTTAAAACTTCCAACTTACAACTCACAGCACCATCATCCACACACAACACACACACAAGACAACTCCAAATTCTATATCTATTTATCTTTCCGGAATCCAAAAGTTTTCTCTTTTTTGTCCCTCGTCTTTTCTTTACTTTTCTTTTCTTTTCTAGACTTGAGACTCGAGACAAATGTCATCAAATAAATGCAAAAAAGATAAAGATATTAGATGAGAATGGAGAATGGAGAACGGAAAACGGAGAATGCGATTGTATAATAGAAAATGGAAAATGGAAAATGAACAACTCTTTTTTTTATCTCCACAGCTCAGCTCAGTTAGTTGTATTTTGTATAATATATTTTTTTAAATGTAAAAAAGTACTTTATATTTTTTTTTCAACTTGGTTTTTGTGAATTTATTTCTCTAGTTTAGAGTTTCCTTTTATATTTTTTAACTCAAAGTTGTAGTTTTCCAGAATTCCAGAATTCAACAAAGTTCAAGTTTCAAGTTTCCAGTGGAAGGAAAAGAGGAAATGGGTAAAATAGGAAAAGAGGAAAAGAGGATGAGGAAGACATTCAGCGATTCAATGGAGTACAAACTTTTTATGAATTTCTTTGTAGATTCTAGATTCTAGATTCTAGAGAAGAATGAGCAGGGTAGTCAAATACAGACTAGAGACTACAGGCTAACGACTAGAAACTAGAAGCTAGAAACTAGAAACTAGAAACTGGTAGACAGAATAGCAGAGAGCAGTATTCAGTGTTCAAGCACATTTGAACATTAGAACGACATTACCAATAAATTTCTATAAATAGCGCTCATCTGAACAAGATTTTTTTCCTACAGCCAGACGAGGAACAAGAAGACGGAGAAGAAGGAGATGCACATGAAATGAAAGAAAAAATGTAGGAAAAGCTTAGAGCACTAGGAACTAAACTACGAGTATTCATCTTCTGCCAGAATCCTGAATCAAGAACCAAGAACCAAGAGTCAAGAGATAAGCAGATTCCATGTAGTTTACAGTTAGTTGCTTCTGCCCTTTAACATAATATATTAGCTAGACACTAGACATGTAATGTAAAATGTGCAACGTATAATGCGTATCTGGTATTTGGCATATTTTAATTTTGAACAAGAAGGCGGGAACCAAAATGTGAACAGGATAAAAGGAAGCAGGAATTTACAACTGTTTCAACTGGATACAAAAGGTCACATTTACACATTTACACATTTAATAAAAATGTATGTATGTATTTATGTAAAATGTTAAGGAGAGTTTTCTACGAGTCCCTTAAAATAAATAATGAAATTATCTCGAGTACTGAATATTGAGCATTGAAAATGGAACACAGTTTGTCTTTTCGCGTCATATCAACAATCAACACTTTGTCTTGTCGTTTGTTCCGACAGTTAAAAATTCAAAACAACAACAACAAGTTGAACGGTTTCCTTGTTTCTTGTTTCTTGTGTCTTGTTTCTTGTTCTCCTTGTGTAACATGGGAAAATATGTAGACTTGTAATGTACAAGGTTTAGCAGTAAATAGTAGAAAAGTTCCATCTTCCATGTGACAATTTCATGCGGATGCCAATACCAATTGTCAATGCACTGATAATGACAAGAAACGTAAAACTACTTGCTACTTGCTCACTAATCATCATGAATGATGAATCATGCCGACTGTTTTACTGTTTTTCCTTTTCCATTCCCTTTTAATACATATCAAGTTGATTCTCCTTCTCCTACTAAACAGTGTTCAGTGTTAGATATTATTTTGAATGCGTACTTATTTATTTGTGTACACGGTTCTGACTTTTGTGAATTTGTAAAATACACAATGTACAATGTATTGTATGCACATTGACGCTCCTTCTTTTCTTGTTGAACAATAATCATTTTCTCATTTAGAAAACATTTTCCCCATCATGTCATCTTGTCTCTTCTCTCTGATGACAAACACAAACACAACCTCGAATGAAGTAGGAGAAAAGTAGAAGAAGAAATGTTCATTTTTCTTCTTGATGATTTGTAAAATGTGAAATGTGCAGAGTGTAGAGTGTACGGTATACAGTATACAGGTACTATGCGTTATGCCCCATGCACATAAGTTTCTACTTTCTACTCTGAGTTGAAAAAAGATGAGGAAAAAGTTGGAAGTGGAACAGAAAACAGATTGTACTGCACATGGTACATATGCATCCAGCAAAAAACAGAAGAGAGAACAGAGTGCCGAGTGTATGCAGATTGTAGAGCTGGGTTCTCGGTTCTCTAGCTCTGGTTAAATCAGCCAGCGAACTCAAATCTTGAACTCATTCACAACCAATTTTCGGAATCAGAGTCCTCGTAAAAACCGTACAATCTAACATGTAACAATTCCACATCCCTACTTCCATATCTCCAGAGCACAGAGCACAGTTACCTACACATAAAATATACAACATACAATATACAATATACAATACAATATACACACGTCCCAATGTACACGAGTAGTAGTCTTAATATATTTAGAGTCTGGATACAGTGTGCAGTAGAATTTACACAGTTTAGCTCCGTTCTAAAAGAGAGTAGAAGCTTGAAATTTTCTAATGTTTGGAGCAGTGAAAAGTATCTAGAATCTAGAATCTAGAATGGTGAATCTAGAATGTAGAAGATATGCAGCGTGTATTATGTAATATCTAATGAGTAACGTGTAAAATGTACAATCTAGACCACAGGACTGTACATTTTGTACAAGTGTGACCCAAATTCAAAATATTATGTAGATACAAGATGGAATACGGGAGAATAGAAAATATAATAAAAGTACAGGAACTGCAAATACACAACACAGAAGCGTGTGTATAAAAAATATAAAATGTAAAACCAACTAATACGTTGGGTAATATTCATGTGTACAAAGTATAAACTGCAAACAGATATAAATATACCTAGGTGGATACATCGAGAGAGAGAGAGAGAGAGAGAGAGAGAGTGCCAATTTGGTACTTGAATGTTAATGTTCCTACTGTTACGGGTTTCTACTGATAGGCACTGATAGTGATACCGTGGAATATCTAATGCCCCCGTATTATGTATTGTGTTGTATATTGTAAAGTGTGCTTTGTGTTTTGTGTTGTGGTGCAGTGGTAGTAAAAATGCAGGCAACTTTTTCCTTCTCCTCCTCTGTTTTTTTATTCCTCTTCACTTTCAATTCTCTAATTGTGTGTAGTGAGTAGTGAGTAGTAAGTAGTAAGTCGTGAGTCGTAAGTATCCCAGACATTTGTATCCAGATGAAATTGGATGTGAAATTCGAGTTCAAATCATTAGATTACGTACTGTGTTTACTGTACACTGTTCATTGTATTTTCTATGTCCAATGTCCAATGTCCAACTTGCTGGAGAAATCGGGGAAAATAAAACGAATACTAAGTAGAGAGAAAAAAACCTGGATTCATTGTACTTCTCTTTGTATTTGTATTTGTGTACAACTAAATGCTCGTTATCCTTACTCTTTGAGATGAATGATGAATGAATAATGCTACAGTGTACAATGTTCAGTTATTCAAGTAACTTTTTTGCATAATATGATTTTGCGAAACGAATTCATTAGTAATTAGTAATTATTAGTACATGGTGAAAAATTAGCCAATGTACAATTTACGTATGTATTACATTTTAAATATGAATAAAACATTTCATAATCATTTTATTTTGGTACAATTCAAGATTCAAGATTCAGGTTTTAAGGCACGTTTAATGAAAAAGGACAAGTTGATGAATTATAAATTAATTACTCTCTGTTTATCTAAGGAAGAAGCTGGGAGCTGGAAACAGAGCGCAGATTTCCTGCTATTTTAACCATTTGTCCTTCTCTTTCTCTCGTCTTGTGAATTGTGAAATTCAAAATTCAATGTAACTGACCATTTAGATGAGTCTAGCATTTTAGTACATGGAATTTTGCTGGTGTCTGGTATCTAGAATCTAGGATCCAGAATCTAGTTCTCTCTAGTAACTAGTAAAAGTAATGTAAAATGTTCAAACCACAAATGTTGTATAAAATGGAAAATGGAAAGCTGGGTGGTAGAGTTGCCTTTCATTTCCTCTGTCTCTCTCTCTCTCTTTCTTTCTCTAGTCATCTAGTTCTTTCTCAATCTTGAAACATTATTGAAAAAGACTCCCTGCAGTGAAATGTTGAAACGTTGTGTAAATTTCCCAACAAAAATGTGTACTAGTTACTACAATACAGATGGTTAATATAATATGATATTGCTATTATTATTACTTTCTCAGTCCAGCCGTGCATAGGCCGTAGGCCTGAAAGAGAGAGCGGAGAGAAGAGAGGTTCATTCTTCATGCATGTTTTAACAAGTTTACCCTGTAAAAAGGAAATAAAAGCATGTTTGAAAAATCCTGGCAACTGTTTTCTTCCATTTAAAACGAAGAGAGCTAGCCTAGAGTGTAGAGTACAAACATGAAAATCAAATTTCGTAATGGTCCACAATCCACAGTCCAGAATCCAGAATCTAGAGTCCAGAACCACGTCAATGGCTCAATGGGAATTATGAAACGGAGTCGGGAATTAAAATCTAGAATCTAGAATCCAAAGTACCGTAACCCTTGTACCTTGTATACTTTGTACTTTGTACAAATAATTAATAATGCAAAAAGGAGACAAATAATGTGAATATTAATAATTTTGTCCGACGTTGGACGTTGGATCGTCAAGTACATTATACATTAGAGAATGATACACTTTGTACTCTGTACAATTTAAAATGTGCATACTGCATACCTAATGCTCAATGATTAATGACTAATGATGAAATATACACATAACCTGTAACATAATAAAATGGAGTGCAATTATTACAAATTACAAATGGAATGGAAATACAAAAAATAGCCATTTTAAATACGTCAACCTTAAGAATCTCGACAATTTTTAGATTGAATCCACTCTGTTTCAAGTTCCAGCTTCCAGAACTTGGTCCTCTTGTAAAAAATATAAGGATGAAAGTCTAAACTTTTGCAGGTTTATATTTAGAAGCCCTTAGCCCTTATTCCGGATGTACAATGTAACGGGTCAGTTGGACCTAAGTACTAATTACTAATTACTATTGCTATTGTCAATTGTACAATAGCTAGATTATCAGTTTATACTTTCCTATTTCTGCTACCAAGTATTTTGGAATATTATGGAAATGGAAAGTGGAACAATGGAATAATGGAGTTATTATCATAAATTAGTATATTTAGTATTTAGAAGGAGGGACAAAGAAGATTGAACAAAGAAGTTGGGTTTTTAGATGGTGACCACATTAAATTGATATTGATTTCCTATTGTTTTATGACCAGAACCCCTATGAGTGAAATTCATATTCAGTCACTAAATTACTCATTCTTCTCCAAAACAAAGAGGAAACAAAGAGGAAATTTTGAATGGAAAATGGAAACATATAATAGGATATTTATACGGAATTATTAACTTACGGATTCATTATTCATTGTCCAAAGTCCAGAGTCTATAGAGTTGAGAGAGAAATAGAGAACAAGAGTAATGCAGTGATGGAACATGGAGCACAGTATGAACTTTCTGTGAAATGCTATAATATAATAATATATTATATATTCTTGCATATTTATAATATATTAATATATTATGTATGCAAGTTGCAGGAAAATTATTGTTTTTTTTGTTACACTTTTGTACATTTGTAGTTTGTACTTTGTGCATAATTACTATGTAATATGTGACACAAATATTACATAATATTATAAGGCATAGTCACTTTTATTTATAAGACCATGAAAAGCGGTAGATATTTTTTGATATTAAATTATGGCCTATGGAGAAACTCTCACTTTCTCTTCCTGCTCTACGCTCTCATGTTTTTGATACCGTGTATTTGTAAATACGTTTCAATGTAAATTTGTACTATTATTATTATTATTATTGCTATTGTGTTATAGTTTGTTTTGAATTTTGAAGAACAACAAAAGTTTGATTACTCTGCTTGCCTATTGCTTACTTACTTACTTACACTACTGACTACTGACTAGTGACTATTGTTTACACAACATAATAATAAATGTAAATTCCAACTTTTCTCTCCCACTTTATCTCTTGATATATTTCTGAATAGTGTTTTATTTGTTATTTGTTCTTCTTCTCTTGGTCACAGGCTGAAATTTGGGAACCAGAACCAAGAAGAACTACTATGTGGTATTTCATTGCATGAAATCTTGTGTAAATATACGAAAGAAGAGGAGTTATATCTACATACATGTGTAAAGTGTAAAGTAGAATGCATGCAAAAGTGGAACTATAATATATTTATAATACTTATTGACGTAAGTAGTATAAGTATTAATACATAATATAATATTGTATATGTATGTACATTGTACATCTCTATGGAGTATGGAGCAGGCACTCCACTCTGCATTTACTTTCTCTCTTCCTGTTTTCTCATCATGAATAAACAGAAGAGCCATGGTCATGTGAAACGTGAATGAAAAGAAGGAGGAGGAGAAGAAGAATATATTTACATGAAATAGATAGATGAAGTTCCAAAGGAGGGATCTAAACTTTACAAAAAGAAAACAAAAGGAGGATCAAATGTGTATAGAGAATACAGAGAGAGAGAAAGTGAGAGAGAGAGAGAGAGAGAGAGAGAGACAAAGACAATGCTTAAATAATAATAATATCAACACCATAATAGAGTAAAAGTACAGTAGCCATCACTAAACATTTTCCATCAATCTTCTCTCTCACTCTGCTTCATTTTTACAGACTAATAAATTGAGAGGCATTTGAACACTTGCAAATTTTTACTTATTGCAAATACTTACTTATGTATATATGCAATACTTACATATTTCCTCGTGTCCCATTTTTTTTATACAAATTTCAGATTGCCCCAGTTCATCCAGTTCATGTTTCCAGATTGGAGTGAAGAAAACTCGTTTACATTTGTCTATGCAGATACATGTATGTAGCATGTGGAAAAAGCATGAGGTAAGTAAACTTTACAATTTTTGGTAGAGGGGCTTTCGTCTTGTATCAGTTGGACTTGTAAATAATAAATAATAAAAGGTACTACAAGGGAAATCGTCAAAAGGGTATGAGCGGGAATGAGTGGTAGTGTATATTATTATCCATCTATTTTATATTTGAAAGAGACTTGTGCAAAACAACCAAAACAAAATGTGTAGGGAATATACATATATAGACACTTATTGTGTAAAAGCATTCTTTACTCTTTACCCTCACACACACAACTTGTAGTTTTCCTGGAACTCCAAGTTTTTGGAAACATATTTATGCATTTATGACTGTATAACCTGTATATATATACTGTGTAATATAATATTAAAGTACATAAGTAAGTATATGTATGCAGTGTTATTCTTTACTTTTAATTTACATGAAGTATGGAGTATGAAGTGTACATAGATTATTATAGATTATTTAGTTAAACGCTAGACATGATTGAGTTTTGAGTTAGAAAACTTCAGAATCTATGTTTACTGTTTATATTTCATGTGCATGTACTTCATAAGCAAATTTTAAACATTATTACATGCAGACTATATTATACAGTATAGTACATAGTATACACATTACACATATTATGTCTAATGGAAAATCTTTGGCAAAGTTTTATACTTAAATTGCTACACACTACACACACTGCTCTACTTTTAGATGATAAGTTCATGTTGTTCCTGTTCCGGTCAGATTAAATTGTAAATTGTAAGCACAAAATATATACAGTAATATAAGCAGTGCCAAAATAATTCCAGTTATTGTTGTGGCATTTGTTTACTTTAAGGTGACCATTTCAAAACCGGGGACATATGTATATTCCATATAAGTGTAGCCTGAGGGAATGCCTGAGGCTACAC
>JAQGBH010003731.1:0-18919 GCA_034698265.1 Sminthurinus aureus
AGTGGACACAAAGTGGACACAAAGTGGACACAAAGTGGACACAAAGTGGACACAAAGTGGACAAAAAGTGGACAAAACGTTTGCATATATGGACACAAAGTGGACACAATTGGGACAAACTTTGTACGTGTAGCGAGAAAAGTTAGAACTAGTTAGTGTAGTTGTGCCATCTAGGGGTGATATTTTCAGCTAAAGTGGACAAGGTTTATATGTGCACGGCATTGTAACGGTGGACAGAAACGATGCTGTATTTATAGTCAGCTTCGCATCCGGAGCCTAAAGCATTTATGCTTTCAAGGCGATATAAAATCCTCACGAAGTGAGGATTTTTGACTTTATTCTGTTTTCTTCTACCCTTCCAACTTTTCCGTTTTCCATCTTGTTCTTTTTCTTTTTCTCTACCACTTCATTTCAATCTCTCTCTCTCTCTGTATTTCCTTCCCCTTGCCTTTTCTTGCCTTGTTCATTCATTCAGGAGGTTCAAGGCAATTTTTTCTACATCTAGTGATATCAACGACTCACTCACTCCTCCTTGTTTGCCATTTGCCGTTTGCAGTTTGTACTCTAGAGTCTAGAGTCTAGAGTTTGGAGTATTCTTTCAATATAAAATTCAGGTTAAATCCGTTCTTTTTCTACACATTTATCTAGCTACGTGTTCTATACATTGTGCACAAACGATATAGGTAGTTTACCAAACCTGTTCTCTCTTCTCTCTTCTCTCGTCTCACTTCTTGTGCAATTCGACTTTTCGTGTACGATATTGCAAACGGCAAACGGTCAGAAACAAAGGAAACGATACGATACAATACAATGAGATTAACTTGTAATACACTCAGGAAATTGGGAATCCAGCTGTGAAACATATCGCTACTTCGTCTTCGTCTTTCCGTTCATTTCTCAACATTTGTTTTTCTTCCCTCCTATTTTTTTCTTTCTCTTTTGTCTCAATTGCTGTCCTCTTTTCGTCTCTTGACTGAACTTTGTATTTATATTTATATTTATCTGTATCAAGTATCAAGGTATACCTAGTTGTTTCGTTCAAAGGTAGACAAAACACGTACAACGGAAACTGAACATTGAGCATTGAGCACGTACAAGGTACAACTTTTTGAATTCTACACTGTCGACTGTACACTGTAATGAATTTAGTCAATTTTTTATACTTTATTCACTGCCGTTGCCGTTAAGGTGCATTTTGCTGTTGACTGTTGACTTTTCGAGTCCCAGATTCAGATGCCATTTTGATTTTGATTTTACCTGAATCAATGATATTTTCTCTGTGTCTGATTTTGGGTTTGGTTTTGAGTTGAAAAGTAGGGCAAAAAACCCTGAGAATTGTAACCAAGTTGCATGTAAATTGTAAACATTAGGAATAGCACACGCAAAACCAGTGCAGTGCCAGTAAACAAGTATATTTTTATTTTTATTTCTATTTTGTTTCACGGCGACACGTATTTGCTCTAGACTGTGAATGGAAAAGAGGACTAAAATAGGAAATAAAATCAGTAAGACGTGATTTTCAAATAAAAGTAATTAGTAAATGACTTCTTAACTTGTACTTTGCACAAGGAAGGAAACAATAATTTTAATATAAAATACCAAAACTCCTAGCTTGACTCACTCATTCACTTGCTACAAAAATTGGGGAGGAAATAAAAATCTGCTGTTTCTTCTTGCTACATAAATCCCGAAACTGGAATTGGAATTAATTCCCCATCGGGCATTAGGCACTGTGGCATAGAAAGTTGCGCAAAAACTTTGCCAATTTTACACTCATTCCAGAAAATTGTAAGAAAATGGGAAAACATGGGGAATTGCAATCAGGTGTATAAATTGTGTATGTAAAGCTAGTAGACAGAGAAAGCTATGTTTTGTACAAGGATGGAACTTTGCAAAAATCACATCATTTTATATTGTAAATTATTATAGATGTAGGATTTAGGCTCCGTTTTTACAAGAGTTGAAAGTCAAATGTATCTAGGAACTAGAATCTAGAATCTAGAATCTAGAATCTACTCTATTTTAATATTGAAAAACAAATAATATTCCTCTACCTTCTACATTCTACATTCTACACATATTGTTTTCTATGGATGTATGATGAATACATAAAGCATAAAGTCCATGTCATCCTTCTCCTCTTCTCTCGCTCTTTTACAATTTACAATTTCGAAAAGCAAAATTGGCAAAAATTGTATGTCAACATTTGGAATGGGAAAAAATACTCCTCCAGAATTTTGAAGGAGCGTTATGTATTACATATGTAGATATGTACAACGTAAATTGTACATTGTGGATAGATATATTTGAAAATGTTGGATAAGGGAAAGTACATGGGATATGAACCTAGTTTACAATCTACACTAGAGATTTGCAGATAGATAAAAACTAGATAGTAGAAAAAGCCACACAACTTTTATCCCATATCATACATGTACAATGTACAATGTACAGTGTACATATGTCCACTTTTCAATATTTGCACGAGTGCCATTTGCACTCGTACTCGTTTAAAAGGTCACCTGTCTGTCATCTTTCTTCCGCTTTTCATTCATCTTAGCTCGTCTGATGTATTTTCAATCGCAGAACGACAAGGACAGGACACTAAAAGATTTCTCTTGTGAAATGAAAATGTAATATCGAGAGAGTGGAATCGCAGATATGAAAGGGAAAAAAAGCCGTAAAAGTGAGAGTGATTGTAACTTTGTTACCTTTACCACTAAGCTCAATGCTCAGTGTTTTACATAATGCAACCCACATACATACATACATACATAGACAGACATTCAACATTTCTATAAGTACTTATAACGATAGACCCGCACGTCATAAAAGTGCGTGAAAGGAAGGGAAAGTAAAAGGTGTAGAATATAGAGTGTAGGGTGTAGAGTGTAGAGTATACTCTGGAAAAGGAGATGGCGAAAGAGACAGATACCTAAAGAGACCTTATGAACTGGAACGGTTTGTTTTCATCGTCTTGCATGATTTTTCCATTTTGGAAAATGGCATCTGGATCTCGTCTTATTGATTTCTTCAAAATGTCTTTTTAATGGTGTTTTTGAGGTCATTTTCTCCTTATTTTTCTCCCTCTCTCTGGCTCTTTTCCTCTTTTTTTATTCTTACATTCTACATTCTACCTTCAATTTCTTTATTCCTACACCCGACACTCTACCACTTTTGCTCTTACCATTTGCCCAGTAACCAACCAAGCAGGAGCATTATCGTGTATCCAGTCTCCAGCTCCATGTTCAATGTTCAATGTTCAATCCTCAGTGCTCAGTGTTCAGACACATAAAATGTAATGCATAAGGTAGAAAAAAAGCTATAAAAATTGTCCCATTTTTCTTTACATTCTTCAAAACCCAGAAAGTCACTCTGTCATTTTTTCTTGGATTCGGATATTTTGAAAAGTGTAGACTTGAAACTCAAGACTCGAGACTCTAGAGAATTTCATGGAGTTTGGAGTTTGGAGAATTGAGTGAGGCTGCATACTTTATGTGTATGTGCACTGTAAACTCTTTATGCTGTATTCAATTTTATTGGCCTATTCATCTTTTGACACCTTCAAACTCCAAACTCTCAACTAACGCTAATGCGTTCAAAGCATTAACTTTGGTCCTTGTCCGACTGAAAATAGATTGGTTTATTTATCTTTTACTAGTACTTAATATCCCACCTAAACCTGGAGTTATGTAGTCTAGAGTCAACAGTCATATAATTAATTAGGAGGGAGTATGAAGCGTAAAACATTTATGATGTTTCATGCTCAAGTTATGTAGTGTTCAAGTAATGTACTATTATTGTTATCGTAGTTTTACTCTATCGACAGAATTAAGATACACATTTTGTCGATAAAAGTTCTTGGATTTAGTTTAGCGGAATGGTTTTCAAGGGAACCCAGAAAGCTTGATATTCTGACGATAATATGGTAGAAGGTAGAAGTAAGAACAATGTAGAACTCTGTGGATATTACATTGCTTGAGTTTGCTGGTACTTGTTACTGAAATCCCAAGTCTAGATTCTAGAATCTCGATTCTAGACTTTCAATAGCTCAGGTTTGAAACTTGACTCGACTTGGCTTGAGTTGAATGTGTAACTGTTGAAATGGTTGAGAACGTGTTTTTTTCATTATTTTGGTAATCATTGAAGATTGAAGAATATCCGTGTACCTGTGTCATACAAAGTGTATAGTGCATAGCGTGTATAAGAGATGCAGCTGGTAATAAAAACAAAAAGTGTGAAAGTCTCAAGTTTTTCCAAAACTCCAAACTTGGTCCATAGTTATTTTTGTTCTTGTATTATATATTATATGTGTGTATTTATCTGTCCATGTATTTTTATTTACAATTTACAGGGTGACGAGCTGAAGCACAATGTTGGTGCGGGTATCATCATGAGTAACCAAAGTCTTGTCCTGCAAGGAATCAATCGTAAAGCGAGTGGGAACTACACATGTGTTGCTACCAATGAATTGGGCTCCTCCGTCAGTAATGCCGTCTTTCTCAGCGTCATGTGTAAGTTAATTAATTAAATCTGATTGATCGTTTAAACTCTAGACTCTACACTCTACACTCTACACTCCAGATTCTACATTCTAAATTCTAAATTCTAGATTCTAGACATGTTCAATTTCCGTTTAAATTTTAAATAGGTGTACACACTACACACATATGATAGTTCACCTGTGGATTGTAGATTGTAGATACTAAACACTAAATTCTAGATTCATTTCATTACTAATTACGTAATTTAGTAAATCAGGATACGAATATTATTATGAATTTCTTCACCCCCACACTGAATTTTTTTGGGCCGAGGTGGTACAAACTGATAGCAAATGACTAGTAACTCTACAAGTGATAAAGTAATAGGGTTGAGCATCGCCGTATGTAATACACAGTGTGTACAATGTACAATGTAAATAGAAAATAACAAAATAAGAGCATTCTAATAACTTTCACCACAGAGGTTATTTAATTTCCGCTCTTTCCTTTTTGTTCCTTTTCTTGCTTTGCTCCTTCCATTATGCATAATGTAATATTACAGGCTTATTTGTTTCCATTTTCCAAGAGAGAAGAAATATTATAGATTGTAGATGTGTAGCATGTACAATGTACAATGTACGTGCGAGTGCATGGTGTGTGGTGTAGTCTCCTGTTTCAAATTTGTAATAATTATAAGTTCGCATTCGTGCGCTCATGAAGCGTGTGATGCGTGATTAGAATATTTGCTCAGCTTTAGCTCTTCCATGTCGGCTTTCATTTGGTTTAGCCTGGACGGACTCACTGAACTGCCTAGTGCCTACTGTCGGCTGTCGGCTGTTGGCTCGAGGCTCTAGGCTGTAGGTTGTACGCATTCACTTTAACGTGTAGGTAAAAGTTTTAGGGTTCCTTTCTCCATGGTTCCATAGCATTGGAAATTATCATTCATTGCGGGAGACTGTAAGGCTGATTAAGCCAATATTAATGTCATGAGTGGACGGCAAATTGACACTTCCTGACATTTAATTTGGTTTCCCATTACAATTCATAAAGAGGAAAAAGCATGTTGATGTTGCAGCCACTACAAACTACAAAGTACAGCTACAGCTAAAATATCAGTATTTTCCTATACAGATTTATCCACCACCCACCACACTATTTTCTCAAAGAAAACAGAAATAGAAATAGAAAATATTTAACAGGGGTGAAAATACAAAAATACAAAAATACACAATACGAAATTCTTCTGGACAGTTTTTTACGCATGAATAAACTTGAACTGTCTTTTTTTGTTTTCTTTCTGTAAACATGTAGAAAAATACATTGCACATTATTTAAAGCTGTACATGTTTTAAAAATAGACCTTTTTTATATTTATTTATTTATCCCTGTTTTTTTATTCAGATGCACCTGTCTGCCTAGTTGAACAAGGAGTGACGGTGGGTACATCAAAAGGTGAGAGCGTTGCCTTGCGATGTGCTGTCGAAGCAAATCCCACAGCATATCGATTTGAATGGGAATTCCATTCAACGGGTGACAACGTGGATTTGATTCCCGAAGGAAACACTGTGAGCAATGGTGATCTCAGTCGATTCTTCTACACGCCGAACCAGGATTCCGATTTTGGAACTTTTCTCTGTTGGGCAAGCAATGAGATTGGACGACAAGTGCAGCCATGTGTCTTCTCCGTACTTCCAGCAAGTGAGTTTAAAGTGACATTTAATGCTTAAACATGAACCAATATAAACTGTTCACATATCACACATGACACATATCAGTAAAACTGGATTCTAATTACATGCATAAATGATTTTGTATTCAATTTTGAAAAAATTCAATTCTCTTTTACTCCTCTTTTTTTGGGATTTCATTTTGATCCGATGTGTCACCTACGGAAGCAATAATAAAATTATTTGAAAAACTCCTTTAAAAACAAGTAGAATTTTTTATACAGAAACTATTTGCATTGTTTTCATCATTTTTAGTACTCCTATCCATTTTTTAATCACAACAATACAGAGTACAGAACGTTGGTATTCCATTTGAAATTCAAATTAAATCAGGTCAACTTTTCCTATGTCTACATAAATTGTGTGCCAAGAGTCTCCAAAATTTTAATCTTTTAAAATCATGTAGCAAAAGTATCCAGTTCATTTTATATTGAACTGAATGTTTGTTTGCAACTCAAAACTCAATACTCAATACTCTATATACAATACAAATAACAAATAACCGAGTATTTATTTGAAATTTTCCTCGTTTCAGTATTTACACACTCAGTGATAGAAGATTTGTTTATCGGGTGATTAAAATTAAATGGTATTTAAGGAGGAAAAGCTCGCTCAAATTCCAAGTTACGATATAAATGGCAAATTCAACATTCAATAGTCTCACTTTTGAAACGAGGAAACAAAAGGTTGCATTGTGGAGTCAAGTCAAGCACTGTCAAGTAGGATTTACATATGTATACACATATAATATCGCACAACCTACGGAGAGGAAAAACTGTGAGGCATACATGAAGATAGGAATCCATAACCAAGAGCAAGATAAAGAGAATGAGAAGAATATCTTGTATGCTCACAACTCTTGTCTCTTGTCTCCAGTCTACATTTTAGATTTCCCTTTTACAAAGCTCAGAGAAATAAAAGCTCAATGTTTGCCAGCGTGAGCGTTGAGCGTTGAGCAGTGAGCATAGTCGACTCTGGCAAATATTTAACTACTCGAGTTTCATTGAAGCAAAGGTTCAATCACACTTGAGAACCGTCAGCTAGTTCCCCTACAAAACTCCAAACTACAGCGAGACACGTTGACGCAAGTACTTTAGTACTTTAGACTGTAGATTTTAGCTTAAAACTGAGTATTTGAACAAGAGCAGAATGGAGTGGCAATCCACATTCCTGTTTTGTCTCAAGTCTCAAAGCTCAAAGACAGACAAAAACTGTAATGATTGTTGTTGATTGTTGCTCCACGCGTTGTCTGTCGTCTATACTCTGTCATCTAGTTTTAATCGTACTATAAATATAAAGATATATCATAAAAATAGTATGCTAATGTCTAGTGTCTAGTGTGTGTTTAAAAGTTTAAACTAAAGTATTACATAAGTAGGAGTTAGGAGTACAATTTCAATTTATTGCTTTTTTCAGTTAAACTCTTGACTTTTGACTCTAGATTCTAGATTCTAAAATACTAGACAATTTCTACTTTCTACGAATTGATGCAATGGAACGGCAATAAAAATTTTCATAGAATTACATGTACTGACAATCCTAAAACAAAAGGAACTTGGGTTCCCAATTTTTTCATCCTTTCTAGATTAAAAATACGAGCAAACGTCGTTAGTGTACACACAAAAACAAATACAGTAATTTTTTTATTATTTCATTTCATTCCCCCTGAACGTTAAAAGTTAAAAGTAAGAAGTCAACTTTTAAAGCCAGTTTGAGAATATTTAGTTTCCTATGACGTTTACGTTTTTTCTCGTTAAATTTTAATCAGTTTCACGAAAACTCGAAGCCGAAACCTTAGATAAATTTATTATTTTTACCAAAGTTCATATTTAATACTTGATACGTTTAAGGAATTGGAGTACAATTTTAAATTTCATTTGGGTAATAGATAATCTAAAATAAGTAAAACAAACAGCAGAAAATTTTTCAGATTTAATCATGTACTCTACATTTTACATTATAATCTGATCTAGAGTCAAAATGCAATATCTACAGCGTAAAATGTACAGCGGAGATTATAGATAGATGTGTCAACAGTGAACAGAGAATCCCTATTTTTAATTACAAGGTGTAATCGTAAAACCTTATAGCTTACAGTATATACTGTGTGGGCGATAGCATAAAAAATTGATATATATTATACCTTACTTGAAAGAGCATGTAGCACAATGTGTAATTTGTAATTTGTAGTATCAGTGGTGCGACTAAAAGGCGTCTGAGCAAGAGGCTCAAGAACGATAGACGATGGATAAAGTGGAAAAGATACTTTGACAGAAGCCATAAATGTGATTCCATAACTTAACTCTGTAGGTTTTCTCCTTAAGCAGTGGAAATTAGATGAAAAAAGAAAGGAGGAAAATGTGAGACGTGAACAGAAAATGGGAATAGGATGACGGCAACGGCAATGACGATGGTACTGGTGTTGGTGAGAGTAGGAAAGAAAGAGTTGAAGGTGTATTATGTAGAAAAGAAAGGAAAAGTTCATGAAATAATTGACCGCAACGCTGGTTCACTGATGTGGTGTGTTGTGTGTTGAATTCAATTCGATATTATATTATACTGTATTATAGATATTATGTCATACTACATGCGACTTGATATGTGATATGGAGTAAGCAATAAGCACATTTGGTATTGTATTGTAAGCATTTTTTCGCCTTGCGTTTGACTAATATGTTTCCTATGTATTAATTTCCTTTTTACTTTACTTGGTTTGACTTTGCTTCCCAGTCAAGCCTCACATCCTAGAGAATTGTACGGTGGTCAACCAGACGACGACGATGATTCACGTGGAGTGTAATTCAATTCGAGAGCTGCCAACCATTCCGGAGCAGCCACTATTTCGCATTATGAATGAAGATGCCGAGAATTCTCATCAGGACCCCATACAGTATGGCCTCTTTCCTGAACACTACGTCATGGAAGTGTGGGACCTCAAGAATCGCTCCATTCGACGTAATTTGAGTGCAGAAACTCCTAATTTCATGCTCAAAGGCCTACTCCCCGGCTCGTGGCTTAGGCTTATTCTCTATGCTGTCAATTCTCATGGAAAATCCGAGCCAGTCATCATCGAGACTGTAGTTGCTGGAGATGCCGAGAAACAGACTTTAGGTACGTACGCCTTTTCATTCCTCTTTATTATTGTTCCATAATTTAATAGGGTCGTCGGCTTTCCTCCTTCATCCTTCTCTATTCAAAGTGACCACTCAGACCTACCACTGCACAACGTATGTATTATGCGGACATTTTATTTTGGATTTTAGGTCAAAGTTATTTACGTTTCCATGTAAAAATTCTAATAGATTCTAATGCAGCAAGTATCTCTCTGGTATATTATTAAATCACACGCTCAATGTCCAATAATAATATAAATTCGATCATGAAAAATGTTTTTATCATTCTGATCGCTGATGCCTCGTGGCATATTTTTAAACGTTTACTACTACTTTCTCTGGAAATCTAATTTAGATACTGAGCATCCCATTCCAAATGTAAGCTTCCAAATGAACTTAACATTACAATGAAACACCAACCGAGGCCAAAAGCTTTAATTACATACATTTACGTTTTCATGTTTTCTTGAGAAACAAAATAAATAAAGTAAATATTTTTTACAATTCATGTAGTAATTTTACCTCGTTACTTTTTAAATATTTTGAATACATTTACAGAAGAAAATATTGTAATAGCAGCCCATCATCAGGGTATTTAAAGGATGATTTTTATGCTAAAATATGATAGGATTCCATACGAAAAGTAACCACACGTTCCTGTTCATGATAATAATAATATTTTTTAGGGATTTGAAACAAAGGGAAGAGGGGGATGAACAACATAAAATGCATAATCCAATCCAATCCACGGAGGGGGAAATTTCATAATGACTGATTGTCAAAAGTGAAAGACGGCGATGAGGAAAATGAGTGAAAATAATATAGAATAGAAAAGAATAATAAAGGCTGAAACGGGTGTTGTAGCGTCATCCTGCATCTTGCATTTTGAATCTTGCACTCTGCAGTCTTTGTCTTCTGTATATATTGTATAATATTGAATATTGCACATACACTGTTTTGTTTCCTACTATTATCAAGTGAAACGAGGAGAAGAAAAGTTGGAAGTTGGAAGAAGTGAGGAGAAAATGAAGATTGAAAAGTGACTGCACATTTGTTGGGTTTAAAACTTGAGGAAATGTGAGAAGGGGGAGTACTGTTTTGTGTTTAGTGTTGTAGAAAATGCTTACTTTCAAGGGGAGAGAAATATTCCTTTCTCTGTCTTTTTCCTATTCTTGTGCATTGTGTAATAACAATGAAATCTTTACTACATAGTAGATTCTAGATACTAGATGCATATTTATTTTTAACTTTTAGTTGATGCGAATCTATAGTCTACAGAGTATATACATGTAGGAAAAACAGAAGAAGAAAAGCCTTGGTAAAAATTAAAATGAGAAGAAGGAACGAAATAAAGAAGCAGCTACTGTGTAGCACAAAGAAGAATTCATTAATAGCCCTTCCTTCAAAATACAACAATTATCTTTTCATGCATGTGCAATGTACAATATCTATGCACAATGACATATAAAACTACAAGAGGAAGAGCAAAATTGCATAACGAATATCCACAACGCTGAGTATAGAAGCTAGACAGCAGCATCTGCTAGGCATTTTTAGCTGCAAAATTTTATATTGTGTACACATAAAGATATGAGCTGAAAAATGGTAAGCTCACGCACTTTTCGTTTTTAAATGGTGCGAGAAAATGGCTCTTTACTCATTAACAAGGACGAAAAGGGAGAGAAAACTTGTAGTGAATATACGTATAATATATTTACACAGCATTTTTTCCATGGCAGATAGACACACTTAAAGATAGAAGGTAGAACGTAGTGGCTTAAGCAGATGGTTTTCTCCTAATTTAACCCAAGCATCATTTTTCTCTACTATTTCACTCACGCACAGTTGAATGTACATTGTACATGTGCTGTATGTCGTACAATGGGTAGATAGTAGATAGTATGGTCAAACATGATGGATGAGAAAACTAGGGAAAGGGAAAACTAAATGGAGAAAAACAAGGAGACGACGAGTCAAATGTTCTTTCAGTTTTTCCTCTTCATCCTGTAAATACTAAAGTATACTACATGTGCGTATGTTTATGGCATTTCTTCTGCTTTCTGTCTTCTGTCTACTGTCTAAATTTTCAAATCTACAGAGAAGAAAAGTTTAGATCCGAGGCAAAAGAAATTCACATAATGCACATTTTCCAACTTTTTACCTAAGTTTTATATCTGCATCTATCTCATCTTGTTCTATGCACTACGTTAATATGCTTTCTTGTACTTTTTCTGTGTGTACTAAAAGTTTATCTTTTAGTGCAAGGCTGCCATCATATTTGCTCCTTGATGTGTGCAATACTCGATGACTCGAGACTGTTCACGTAAGATGCATGCAGTGCATATTTCATATGTTAGGCATTAGGCATAATATATGTATGTATATGTACAGAATGAATGACATTGTACAATCTACTGTACACACAGTATACAGACTTAATTTATGTCAACCTACAACCTACCGCCTCCGTTTATTCATAGTTACTTCAAAATTTAAAAGGAATACAAACTTTACTTAATTCTCATGAAAAGAATAAGTAGCCCTAGTTTTGGTTCTGATGCTAGTTGTGGACTGTTGTCTCTTCACTCTTCACTCTCTAGTTTTCACTCTCCACTCTCCACATTTAAAAGCACTCTTGTCCACATTTTCTTTTCTCGTCTCTATACTTTTGTTCGACTTCATTGATATTGTCTATTGTCACAATACTGTTAACTTTCGTGTCTAGTGTCTGGTTCCTCGAGTATTGTGTATTAAGTATTGTGTACTCTGTTCTGCCCCAACACTTTGCTCTCTCATTTACATTTCCATATCTCTTTTATGCATTTGCATTTCCCTGTCTCATTTCATATTCTGAATTTGAAAGCGGAAGTGCAGTTGTTGCATTAGGATAAAATTTATTTTGTAAAAAGTTGTACGACTGCTCGAGTCTAGGAGTCTTCGGGTCTTGAGCTCAAGCTAGAGTTGGGACTGGGAATACACTTTTACTACTTTATTTCTTATGCATTTGGTCTACAAAGTATTAGACAGAAGCTACTCTCATCTGACAGTAGTAGTAAAAGAGTAAAAGTAGATGCAAACTTGTTTCTTGTTTCTCCTCATGGCGGCTTCAACTTGGAACTTGCAAGTAAGTTGCAACAAAAACATACAATATAATAAAGAGAGTAATACCAATAAGCATTTTAAGCTCTTTGGAGAGGAGGAAATGCACAAAAGTGAAAACGCCTTCCAATTACTGCTACAGAAAATTTACATTGAATCTTGAATGTCAGTGCCCTGACTCTAGACTCAAGACTCTAGACTCTCGACTGTCTCTGGAGAAATCCAATTCAAACAAAGAATGAACAAGAAGAAAACTGAAACCAGCAATCTGACAAAAAGCATAAATGAATCGTATCAATTTTACAACAGAGAGAATATTCTAAATGCTAAGCTCTAAATAAATAAAAATTGGACTAAAAGGGTAAAATAAAAAGCTGAAGAGAGGCAGTCAAGGGAAAAAATTGTTATTGTAGCACAACAAATCAAAAGATCAGTATTAACTTCAAGTATGGTAAATTTCTGTGTATTTTAGTCTGATTGAAGATTGAATTACATTTGAAACTATCGAATTCACATAGAATACTGGATAAAACTTTTATGACGTTTCAAACTCAGATTTACAGACTTCAACTTTTAAGATTCATACCATATTTATCCCGTTAACCTGTTTAACAGGGTGGAAAACATGAAATAAAAATTGAAAATCAGGATCCAAATTCCACTACAATAAAATGATAAACAGGACAATGAAATTCTAGAGAATCTCGATTCTAGGTTCTCGAAAGAATCGACATTCCAAATGCAAAGAAATGGCAAACCTTTCTTTTAACGCACTTAAATATTTTTATCCTGTGTAAAAAATAAAGTACCTGTGACTACCTTTACCTTTCAAAAAAGGGAAGAATAAAAGATGCTAAACGTAAGAGTAAAAAAGTAGGGAGTGAAGGACTTACGACTTGAACATTCAATAAACTCACATTTACGCCTAAATTTTTACACTCCTCGTTGTGTTTAGCTGTTTTTTTCTTCCTTTCTTCCTTCGTATTTTCTCCGTGTTAGTGTTGGTGTTGGTGTTAAGAGTTGAGAGCTGGGAGTTGGGAGTTGGGGTGAATGAATGGATGGAAAACAGAAGGCTACATAATACATACTCAACATAGAGTAGTTAATATATGGCAAATTTTTGAATGGAGAAAAGTACGGAGAAAGAGAGAGCGGGGTACATGGCAAATCCATTCAAGAAATTATTTTCTTTCAAGGAAGTAAAGTCAAGTTTTTATGAGTCACTTGTTCGCCCAAAATTTATGAGTCTATATATTTCAACTTTAAGGGCTTGCTCACGAGCAAAAAGTACAGTTGAGAACAAGAATACGAAAACGAAGAAGAAGAAGGAGGAGGAAGGAAAGATGAGTGAGCGAGGGAAAGAGTTGGGTCGACTTCCACTTCGACTTTGACTGCACTACATTTGCTCATTCACTTCCTCTTTGCCTCTCTTCTTAACATTCTTCATAGTTTCTTGATACTCTAGACTCTAGATTCTAGACTCGGGACGTGTTACGTGGTCATAGGAACATAAGGAACGCATCATCCCCAACTATACATACAGCGTTATGTATATTATGTAGATACTACATCCTACAGAATAACTTTCTCTCCTTCTCGAGAGTCTCTCTCTCTCTTAAAATGTAGAGGAAACAAGGAAGAATCTTTACATACAACGTACACGCGTAGAGTAGTAAAGTGTAAATGAATGCACATACACTTTAATACGCATTCCATGTATCTACTCCTAAAGCTCACACAACAGAGTAGAGTGGAGTAGAGTAGACGCTTTAAGATGTTCATAAAACTTTTCATTCATGTATGTAATATAGTGTAGAAACAAAAGTGTTATAAATCTGTAAAAATTAATAGAGAAACGCACCATATACGGACGTGCACAATGTACAATGTGCAGCGTACAATCTACCATCTACAGGGTACAGGGATATAACCACTATTTCTTCTTTCTTCCTTGTTTTCCACACTTCCTCCTCCTCCTCTGCTAGTTCTCTTCTCTCCTCTCTTTTGACTTTCACCACTTTCATCTTTCATTTAATAATTGTTATGGTACTGGAGCTGTTGGAGAGAGAATTAATGTGTAATGTGTAATGTGTGTGCTGGGGACTACTTTAAACTCCTTGCGCGAATTAATGGGCTCATTCAATGAATAATTGCATTTATATTTAACTTCTACATCATTATGTTCTCAGCTCTCAGCTCTCAGGCCACGGGCAAAGAAGAACAAGAACAAGAAGATGGAGGATGGAGGATGGAAGATGGAAATTATTATAATATAGGAGGAAAAGGGAAACGATAAGGAGGAGACAAAACAGGGGAAAATGAAGCATTCAGCATTGAGCTTTGAGCACATTAAAGCTCCATGTTCTTGCCTCTTGTCTGCCAAACCACGGACAATATAGTGTAATATCATGTAATATGAGCCATAAAATACTAATATCTAGTGTAAAATATTGCAAAAATGTAGTCACTCAGGCATAACGATAAAACAATGAGCACTCTTAAAGGAAATGTATGAATGGATTTTATTGTAAAATGTCGTCCCCATTTTAATTCAAAATTCAAAGTCATGGTTTGTGTATATTACGATATATTTTGAAATCTACACAATTTACAATCTACACTATAAAAACCTCGTTTGCCGTTTGTTGGATCATCAGAAAAATTTATGAACAGGAATATTTCTTGGAAACTCGAAACTCTAAACTCTAAACATTTGCAGTTCGCATCACGGTACGGTCATATTCTCTTTGAGATAAATCTGTCAAATGTGATAAACGGAGAAAGATGTGTTATTTTCATTGGAGTATCATTTTACCTTTTGCTCCTCTCTTCATAACCTTTGACTTGAAGTCAACACTAGAAACTGGAATACATAAATACAGAGGTCGGACTCTTACTATTTACTCAAACTTTTGTTATTTATTGTATTATCTGTATTTGATGCCCATGTTGGATCTTGATGCGGTAGCAACCTTCATACGATTTGCTTACGGTTTCAATCAGGCATCTACTATTTTCATCCAGTTTTGCCGGATTTATAAATGTTTGAAAAAAAGATGTTGAAAAAAACTTTTCCAAAATGACAATTTTTTGGGAAATTGAAATTTCTTAAATTTCTCCTCGTACCATTTCCTTTCATCTGGGAAACAAAATTCATATATGCAGTATAGCAACGTGCTCTTAGGATTTTAAAACTGAAAGAAAAATCGATTCAAATCTTCTGTGTACTTCACCACATTCAATTTTGTAAAAAATTATTGAGAGAAACTTGTAGGTCTTGACTTGGAAATTTTTATCACCGACACGTTAAATGACCGGAAGTTTATATTGCCAGAACTGTTTTGAGGACGAAACCTATTATTTAATTCCAGCACCACGATACTATTTCAAGCACAGGCATGCGACACATAAAAACTTGTTTTTTGTTCCACTTTCGAAACAAGGAGACTTTGACTTGTTTCGGAGTTTGTAATACGCACAATATTTCAGCTGGAAATGTGAAATGCACATAAATTACAAGACAAAAGTTTACTGTTTTCAAATCAATGAACAGGTTATTTTAAAGGCCCGGCTTAATGCACAATCAGATGAAACAAAGTTTTGGAAACGAGTTTTCGGATACATTTTCTTCAAACGGTTGTAAGTCTGGTCAACCGGACCCAAAATGTTAATACTTCATACAGTTAATACGCAAATTGTATGAAATTGTCAGTGATATAAAAATCTACTCTGAATATCAAACACAGGAGAAAATAAAAATTCGTCAACTTGAGTAAATAGTAAGAGTCCAACCTCTGTACATCATGTAAAATGTAATGAACAGAGTTTTTATATGACAAAAGACAAAAGAGATTCATGGATTATTACTTATTTCTTGTTATTTTTGCCGTGAAACTTTGTATTGTATTTTATATTGTAGGGCCAATTGTAAATTATAAGTGTCACAAGTAACACTTTTGTGTTTATTCCGACACTTTGAATTTCTTTATACATATTTAGATTGTAAATGTTCATGTGCTCATTGCAATAAAAAGGAGTTTTCTTACATTTCTCTCATTTTGTCAATATTATTTCCACGTTTATGAATTTTTACGACACAATTAGCGTCACTCGACTTTTCTTCATGACTTTTATGAATTCTAAGTCATAACTTGTCAATTTTTCTAGCTTTATTGCTTGTGATAGTGTATTTATTTAGTGTCTAGTGTCTAGTATCTAGTTCCCCCGATTCGTTGGGTGTGAGAGAGGGCTGAGTGCCAAAATTTCTAAAATAAATCCCTAGTTTGCACCTCATATCACATATTACAAATGTTCAAAGTCACTTTTTCCCAAGCCAAGCAATCAGCTACAACTTGGAACTTGGGTTTTCATTCAGGTACTTTTGTAAAATTAAGTAGCTCAGTAAATGCAGTGATCATACATCTTTTATTCTTTTTACGTTTTTACGTGAATATAGGATTACTTGAGAGTGCTAAGCCTTTCTTTGAAGCATTTATTACTCATTTTTTGGGCATAAACGTAGATCAAAAAGAAAAAGTGATGTCATGTGAACATGTGGCTGGCGTTTTGTATTGTTTTGTTTTGTAATAAAAAAAGAGGGGGGAAACAAAAATGTACAAAAAGAAAGCGCATGAAAATTTTAATTTGTTATTTATCCTCAAACACCTCGTGGTGAAATCCTTGAATCCTCAAACCTCAAACCTCGAACTGCAAACTGGGAACAAGAAACGAAGCGTTAGATAATAAGTAAAGCTCAAAATGCGCCTCGTACAAAAATAGAGCCTGCATCCAAGTGGAGGATGATGCATGTATAGAAAAGTATAAAAGTAGACAAATAGAAAAGGCGAGAGGGAGAGATGGAGTGAAAAGACGGATAGCGAATAGTGAATAGCGGATAAAGAGAAAGAAATAGAAAAGCACCGGAGAGAGGAGAATAATACGACAAAAATAGAAAATAAAGAATAATAATAGAAGAGAGATGATAGACAGAAGGGAAGAAGAGGGAGAAAACTTGTCATACAAAAGATGCAATGCTTATTTCTTCTCCCCTATTTCCGAATTGTCTTGATAAGTAGTCGCAGTAGTCACAGGAGTTGTGGATGTGCAAGTTAGAGGATAGAATGC
The DNA here is from genome assembly GCA_034698265.1 of Sminthurinus aureus. Taxonomy (NCBI): domain Eukaryota; kingdom Metazoa; phylum Arthropoda; class Collembola; order Symphypleona; family Katiannidae; genus Sminthurinus; species Sminthurinus aureus. Next base: position 17,548 of record JAQGBH010003731.1, read on the forward strand.
AAGATGAAAAAGTGAAAGATGGAATTTTTTTCACTATGCACAATGCTTAGATCAATGCAATTCTTGTCTCGCTCTCTCTTTCTCTTTCACTCCCTCCTTCTCTGATCTTCCATGCATTGTTATACATATGTACGTGTGCGGTGTGGGGTGTGCGTGTGTGTGTGGTCTGGTTTTTGGTTTTGTTTAGTGTGGTTTCACTCCGCTTCTTCTATTCTTTGTCCCTTTCACTTCTATCCCCAAAGTCTATTCCTCTTTCATTCTATTTCGTTTTTCTGCCTTTGCTTCTTGTTCTTGTTCTTGGGCTCCTTCAACTATTCCCTATTTCTACATTTTATGTATAGCAGATAGCAGAACGATCCGTGATATTCCATATCTCGTTTTCTCCAGATGATAGTTGCTTTTTCTTTTTTCTATTTTGTATCGGAATAGTGAATAGCGCTAGTGTTTTGGGTTCCGGGTACATCACTTTATTTCACTATAACTACTAGTATTATTACAGTTTGATACACGATACAGGATACAATACAACACACTCGGATCTTGGATCTTGAATCTTCCCTCGCCTAAATATTGAACATTCAACACGGAAAACAGAAAACAAAACACCGGAACCACACAATACACAATTCACCACCGCCGTCATTTTTGTATGGCACATATTACATACAATACATTGATCTTTCCACAACGATACAAACCATAACACCGAAACGTCGACTACAACGCCAAACTCCAAACTCCAGCTCCATACTCTGTACTCTTTTTACACTTTACACACGTATTATTCCTCTACCTCTTTTTTGTCCGGATTCTGTTCTGGGGAAACCAAAATGATTTCATGCATAACATATTATCATATGTTTGGACATTTATCACTCCAAGTTGGATCCCTTCATGATCTCCGAGTTGTAGATTGTAGATAGTACAGAGTCGAGAGTCGAGAGTAGAAAGAGAAAGCGTGTGGTGAAATTTGTTCACTATTCGTTTCTAGTTGTACATTGCAATGTGCAGTACTTGCCGTCGGATTTAGCGTTGGCGTTGGTGTTGGCAATGGAGTTGGGAATGGAAGCTGGAAGTAGAAATAGAATTGGCAAGAGGTGTTGTGGTTATATTTTAGGTTTTTAGTACACAGAAAATATCCAGAATATTTAGAAACCACAGAACAGACCTCAAAATTTAAAACATCCCTTTAACTCAGGTTTGGAGAAAGTCCGGCTAAAATTACGATTGTTTTCTGTTTCCTAGATACGATACAATCTCATACACCGTGCATCCAATATCCAATATATATTATATGTACCGTAGAGTAGGCTAATACTGCACACTTTTCTTATGGAAGAAAAAAAAAGTTGTCTGGAAAAGTATGTTCCCG
>JAQGBH010003732.1:0-18918 GCA_034698265.1 Sminthurinus aureus
GAGATTTAATTTAGATTGACCCACAGCTTCCTCCAGCTTTCTATTACAAAATGTTAATCTTGCAGCTTGAAGCTTGAACCTTGAGACTTGAGACTTGAAACTTGAAACTGATTCATATCAACCTCAACCTCAGGCTTGAGGCTTCAGTCCTGAGTCTTTTGAGCAGCAGTTTCCCAATTATACAACCACCATGTTTTTCACCATTTAGGCCCACGCCCACTGCTTTTAATGAAATAATGACAACCTTTAAAACAAAACAAACCATTTAAAATTTAGGATACGCAATACAGAATACACAAGATGGATCTATACATCTGCAATCTATACAATCTACAATCTACATAAAACCGTAAGCAAGGTTATCAAAAAATGGAGCTATAAAACATTGTATTTTACAGTAGTAAACCTTAATAATTCAATGGGTTGTTTTGTTTGATTGTGATATTTTTTAGAACTTGTCAGATTTTGTCTTATGGGTGTATAGATTTTGCGAGGTATCAAGTTTGCAGGAAATCGGGGAGCTCTCGACTCTCCAGCACCACAGCTTTTGAGACTAAACCAAGCCAAACCAAACCAAACCACCTGCAAATCTAAGGCAAAGAATGATATGCGTTTAAAAGTCCAGCCACTTTTGTCCATTAAATTGGTTCTGGTTCTGGTTCATACTATCAATTTTTTTCTCTTTCTCTTGTGATTGTTCTTGTTCTCATGCTCTCGTTTTCCATTTAGGTGCAGTTTCGATTCTTCCCGTCTTTTCTTGTGCATTTAATAGTGTCTTGACAGAGATCTAAAAGTAACTTTGTGTAGAGTGTAGAGTGTACACAGTATAGAGTATAGAGTATAAAATGTGCATTGTACACATGTGTTTCAGATAAATTTTGGAACTAGAATAGAAAGAGGAAAGTCGTTGAGGATGTTGGAACAACTTTGAAACTTCCGGTAGATGAGATTTACTTGAAGAGTCAAGAGTCGTCTTCTTTGACTCTTCGACTCTTTGGCTTTTCAGCTCCTCAGCTTCCCAGCTTCACCATTTCACCGCTTCTCCCTCTACTCAAATAGATGGAAAGTAAAACCATAGAATCTCCTACTTGATCTCAATAAGCGAGTCAAGTATTCTTTGTACACTGTACACTGTACACTGTACACAATTGCTCCAAACTCTAAACTCAAAACTCTAAACTCCAATCTCCAATCTTCAGTCGCCAGATTCAAAACCAAAGACCAAAATTGTGTACAGAATTTATTCAGCAACTTTGATGAAAAATGTGATTCAGTCTCCAGTAAATAGTAAATACAGTAGAAAATTTTGTAGCAACTTTACCTATTTTCTTAAAACGAAAACGAGGATCATGGATCAGGGTTTTTGCATCTACATTGTACATTGAACGTGGAGTTGAAAGTCTATTTAAATGTAGAATCCAGGCTCAATTTTGTACTTGTACTTGTATTTGTTATTTGTATTTGTATTGGAATTTGGATTTGGGTATTTGTTATTTGTCTACAAATTTGGCTTTCGACTCGCCCACCCTTAACTTAGTTTAGTTTATTTTCATGGGCTCCATCATACATTATACATTAGCCAACAGGATACGGATGGATACAACTTGAACTTGGAGCCGGAGCCCGAGCCGGAACTGAAACTGAAACTGAAGCCGGCGGTTGAAAAGGGAAACTTAACCAAAGTAGAAACTACAGATGATAGAAAACAGAAAATAGAAAATAGAAAATAGAAACTGTAGGTTGTAGGCTGAAGATAGTCGAGTAGTTGATGCAGAATCTAAATCTGATGCTCATACAAATACAAATACACACACATGCATACAAGAAGCAACTATCTACCAAAAGTATCTACGTGGATGGTAAAAAGTTTGTGTTCAAAACAAATTGGCTCCAATCATTCTGTCTTCTATGCCGGTCTCTGGTTCTGTCTCTTGCTTTCTGTTTCTCCTCTTTCTTGCCTATGTTTACGTGAAAGTCAAGAAGATCACGTTGCTCATAAGTAGGCTGAAGACTGGAGACTTGAGACATGAGACGAAGATGAAGGCCAATACCACTACCACTAGCACTAGCGGAATACCAGAAGCCATGCCAAAATGAATATCAGTATCAGTATCAACATCCACACGAGTATCAAAAGGGAAGAAAGTGAAAGTAGTAATAAGACATGGAAAGTTTGTTCCCAAAATGTGAAGCATGGCTCAGAAACTGTTCTTTTCTCCCTTTCAATACTCAATGCTCAATGCTCAATCTTCAATAGTGAAATCCAGCATGGAACCAATACTAATACCAATGCCAATGCCAATGTGGAGGAATGAGGGAAGAGAAAAAGCTCATTGTGAATACTAAATAGACTAAGTGAATACCCAACTTTGAGCTTGAATCTTGATTCTAGAATCTAGAGTCTGGAATCTGCTTTCCACTGTTCGGCATTTGATATTTGGTATTTGAGCATTGAACATTGAGCATTGAGCATTGAGTATTGAGTAAACTATCTAGTTTTGTAGGTAGTTGGACTGGTAGTAAAAAAAAGAAGACTAAAGTTGGTTTTTGTTGACTGAGTTAGTGGTTGAGGAAATGATATGAGATGATTGAAATCAAAGTTTCCTATGCACACGACTCACGATCAGACTCCAGACTCTAGACTCTACAATCTAGAATCTAGAATCTAGACTACCAACTACAGACTACAGACAAGAGACTAGAGACTGGAGAGTAGAGGAAAACTTATCGCTATTGAAATTGAAATTCTTATGTTGTCTCATGATATAACCAATCCTCTTTCTTCTTCTTCCTCCTCTACTGTGCTTTTCTTCCCTTTCTCCCTTTCCCCCTTTTTCTAGCCACTTTCTCCCTTCATCAATATTCTTCCATCTAGTTTCTAGTTTCTAGTTTCTACTTTCTAGCTTCCACTTTCCAGCCAGAGTAAATAGGAATCAAAGTCTCAGATTTTTCCCAGCCTCACAACTCACAACACAAAACACACAATTCTCAACTCTCAAATCAGAGCTCAAAGACTTGCTCCATCTTCTTAAACATGCCATATCATGTCATATCAATCCATATTATAGCCAAACCAATGCCAATGTTAATGCCACATCCATTGCCAAAGCCGATTCTGAAACCGATGCCAACGCCACTACCAAAGTCGTTGTTGATGTCGATACCGATGAGAATGTCAGTACAGCGTGTACAGTGTACATTGTACATTGTACAGTGCTACAAAAGAGAAAAGCTATTTATTTATTTTTCAATTTTACAATCAAGATAGGAAAAGCAATGGGAAAAGAAATGGCAACAGGAACGACCGGGTCTTTTCCTCTACTCTTGGCTGTCCTTTTTTCTGGAAAGGACAAAGAAATACATTTATTTAACCCACACTGTGAGTCACGGTCATGTACAATATACAATGTACAGATAAAGACCAAGATCACTGACTTACGACGTCGACTTTTCAACTTGCAACCCTTTCAATTTTGTCTCTTATCTCTGTCGACCGAAAAGGTCTTGGCGTCCCTTCCCGTCTTTTTGGACCCTTTCTTGTGTTTCTTGTTTTTGGACGTTGGACATGGGGATTGAACAGGGAACATTCAAATATAATACATTTGATGTGTACGCACCGATGAAATTCAAAATCTCGCTTCGAGAATCTGGAGTCTAGAGTCTAGAATTTTGACAATATGCAAGTCAAGAGTCACGAGTCAAGACACAGATTACAATCATTGCGTAATGTACAATTGACAGAATATTTCAATACAATTAAACTTTGTTTTGAATTTTGAATTTTGAAAGCCAACACAAAATCTTCTTTCCTCAATTCTATTCACTGTATTTACAGATATATTTAGAAAATAAATAAAGTTAAAAATCTTCCCTCCGTGGGGATTTTGTATCACCTACAAAGCATAAATGCTTAGGCTCCCAATGCGAAGCAGAGTACAAACATTCTTGACATAATAAACTTGTCTACTAGTTTAAAAAATTTCCCACTAGGTGGCGCTGGCATGTACAAATTCTGCACATAATAAACTTGTCTACTAGTTTGAAAATTTTCCCACTAGAGGGCACTGACTAGTTTAAGATTTTTCCGCCAGGTGGCGCTAGTTTCGTTGTCTTACATTGCCCCAATGTGCACAGACAGCCAGCCAGCTGCACACGAGGATTACAATACTCTGCTTCGCATGGTAAAAAGCCAAAGCAAAAGGTAGGCCAAGCTTTTACAAGTAATTATTAGGGGTGAAAAGGTTAGTTTTATGTTTTATGTACACAGTTCTCACTGCACTGCTGTCTAATGACAGCCGCACAGATGTACAAATATACAGCGTATTTTGTTGACCCAGAAAATTTCACCTACAAAAAAGTACAAACGTACTTATCTATCGATTACGTATCTAGTATGTAGCAAAAAATGAGATTGACTTTGTAAAAAGTAAATCCTTTTCAATGGGTGAGAAGTGTATACATGAACAAACACGTGTAGAAGGGCTTTATTTTTATATTTGTAAAAAATAGCTGTAGATGAAAGAACACAAAAGTGTGTACCATAGAATGTAGATTGAAGATTGTAGATTTTAGATACATTGGAATTGTAAATTGTGAATTGTGAATTGGGAGCTTGTGGGAAAAAATACTCTTAGGTTTATTTTATTTCATTTCATGTCCGTTGATTTTGTTCAATCTTGACTTTTTTCTCTTTCTTTCACTTTCACCTTTGTTAGCATACTTTTACTTTTTGCCTTAAGCTTTCTCTTTTCTCTTTCTTATTTCTCCTGTTCCTCTGTTAGCTAACCTCTCATCTTCTCATTTCTCATTGGCCTATTAAAGGTAAAAGTAAAAGTAAAAGTGGGCTGACTTGTGAGTGAGTGAGTAAGTGAGCGGTGGAGGGAAAAGAGAAAGTAGTAAAATGGGAGCAAGTGGTAAGAGACGAGACAACAAGTGAGTCAAACGTGGAAATTTAGAAAGTCTAGTCGAGGAAATTAAGGTGAAGGAAAGAAAAGTGTTTGGATGAGATGAGTCGATACTGGAGCTGGAACTGTAGAGTGGAACTGGAGATGTGCGTGATTACACTTGCTTTTCCTTCCTTTGCAGTCCATTCCCTCATTCCTACATCCGAACATCCGACCATTCGACCATTCGACCGTTATCACTGACCACCACATTTACTACTAAATGTATTGCAAATATGTACAATATAAATTCCACATACACTTGTTACTTGTATAGAGTCTAGAGTCTAGAGTCTAGAGTCTAGAATCTAGAGTGTAGAGTCCAGAGTAAAAAAAAAGAGAAAATCCGACTCCGATCTCCTATCTACACAAAATTGCTGACTTTGAATTTCACATTGGAAAAGATGTTGATCATTTGATCTTGTAAGTGAGTCCATCAGCCTAGCACTTTCCCTTTTAGTATCGGCCTTTGCTCCGCTTCGCTTCGCTTTTCTCTCTACCAATCTCCCAGTTCTACAATTCTACACGTGTAAGTGGTGTCCACGTTCCAGTCCTGAGACTCTGCATTTATTTCATGTTACATCATGTGTGCTACGGATGTATTTCTGTACTCTGTACTCTGTATGAATTTATGCGTAACATTAAGGTGATTTGGTTCCTCTACAACTCAAAATCCAGCACACAAATTGTTATGTGCACGACGGTCGCGTTCAAAGTTCAAAAATCCTGAGACTGAAGACTATACTCTATACTGTATAGGCACTAGGCACTGGACATTGTTCATTGTAAAATGTAATATGCACCACATACAGAAAATTCCGTCGCTAATACTAGACCAAATCAAACTACACCAACCCAGTCTCTTTTCGTCTAGAATCTAGAATCTATAATCTATAATCTACAGCTTTGCAAAAGGAATGAAAAAATTGTAGATTCTAGATTCATATACTGGCAAACAACAGTGCAAAACTGGAGAGTGTATCCATATATTTAGATTGGGCATTGGACACAGGACAATCCAGATCCACATTACTACACATGTACGCCATATCTTTTTCTCATTTCACTTTCCCTTTTATCAAATCCTGGTGGAATGTCCTCTGAAATTCTTAAATTCTGTCCTTTTCAACTTTTCATTTTCCATCACACTTCCACAGCCACAAACGACAATGGACAATGGACCAGGGACAAATGATATTCTATTTGTCTGCCAATCCAATGAGTGAGAATTGAAGCTCCAGCCAGTCACTGGGTGAGAAAAATAAAGAGAAAAATAATCATTCTTTCCCTCAATTACTGCCCATTTCATAGTAATGAGGGAAAATGTTTATAGTTTATAGTCACGTCCTTTTGCTGAGTATCCTATATATCCTATATATACCGTTGAATGTATAGAGAAAGTGTACTGATCTCCGGGTTTCTGCCTAAAGCAGCAAGAACAACTCGAGTAAACCGTTGACACCGTAGACAGCAGATGATCAATAGAATGGATTTTTTGTGAGAATTTCTAAAAATATTCCCGCCTGTCCCAAATCTTTATTAGCCGTCATTTTTAACAGAGAGTAGTCAAAAGTCACAAGTCAAAAGGCAAAAGACAAAAGACAAAATGCAGAGTCAGAAAAAATGGGAAAAGTGACTGAGAGCAACAGACAGCTTTTGAAAGAGCAGCCAGCGGGAAATAGGAGGAGCTGAAAGAAAGAGGATGACAAGTTCAGAAGGCACGATAAAAAACGATGACCACTGGGCATTGAAAGGAGTAGAAAGCCAAGAAAGGGACAATATTACGAAGGCGTATAAACTGTAGATTGTACATTTTACATTTTAGATGCATCTGTTTCAAATTTATATCGGACCAGATCAAATCCTTTGGCTTGCCCAACCTGCATTTACCAACTATGTGTATTGACAATTGTCACTTGTGTGATGTGCGCAAACTAATCGGGATTATCTCTAGCTGAGTCTACATAGTATCGCACAAATTCGTGTTGCCTGTAGTTATTACTGAAAATGGTAAGGAGTGGATAAAATGATGGGATGGAATTTGGATTATCTGAGAGAGAAGAATCCGTGGGGAATTTTTATTGTATTTCAAAGATTGCTTCTCAATTTTTCCATACATTTTATTGTTATTTTTATTTTTGTTGTTGTTGTTCGAGTTGTTTCTTACTTTCATTTTTACTTTGATATTACATGTGTACATTCATACATAAAACTTGCTCCTCATTTCCCAAAGTTAGAAAATAAGTTTACTATAGTAAAAAAAGTTTGTGACATGAAAATAGAAAATATAATTTTCGTTCTTTATGCTTGAAATCCAAAATCCCATTTGCTGACCTTTTCCTTATGTCTCGTGTACACAAGTAAAAATAAAAAATTGTTATAATAATTTTTCCTTGTACTTGTTTTTAAAGGAGTGGGTCACTAGATCCAGCGTATCCAATAATCCAATAGGCAGTACCCAGTGATGTTACATAATTGTTGTGTTGCATTGTGCATTTGACAGTGAGCTAATTTTAAGACTGGGGGAAAACCCCCAGTAAAATCAAGTAAATTTTCTCAGCATCTAAAAAATCCAGTCAAGTCAAGAGTTTTGAAAGGCACAAGGCTCAAGACACAAGAAACAAGACACAGTCACAAATCTACCATACATTTTACATTCCATACCCAATTCACACTTTAGTGGACAGTCGGTAGTCTGTAGTTGGTAGTAAAGAGAGAAGAGACAAAAAGTTTATTTGAGGATATGTGTGGATTTTTTTCTTGATACACTTAGAAATCGAACACGTCAAGTTTATGTGGGACATGGGAAGAGAAGGGACGAAGAAGGGGAGGAGGGAGGGCTCAACTTATCCTTACCCAAAGGAGCAGATAGACAAAGAAGGAAAATTGGATATCTACTGTGAACTGTGAACAACCCAGCTTTTCCCAACAACTCTCTCCTTCTCTCAATTCCATTTCATTCTCTTTTCTTAGTATGTTGGAGTATAATTTTATATATTGTATATTGTGTCTGTGTTTGTGTCTGTGTTGGCTGTCCTGTCTGTTCTTGACTTTGAATTTAGATTCTGGTTTCGATTTGTATTCCTATTTGGATTTGGATTTGGATATGAATTCAACTCCGTCCGTCTCCTCCACCGATCCAGTTGGACTTGATAAACTCTAAACTCTAGACTCTACTGTGTAGACTCTAGTGTGTACAGTGTACACTGTACACTGAGAATAAATAGAAATGGAGTTTGTGAATTTTTCTCTCTTCTTTAGACTTGAACTGGAACTGAAAATGGAAATGGAATTGGAACTGAAACTGGTACTCTTGTTCGTGTTCGTGTTTGCACTTGAAGTCCAAGTCGAAATCGTAGTTATAGTCAAATCGTTCAACTCAACTCAACTCAACTCAAACTTTGCACATTATTTTACCAGCCAATAAAGACTGAAACCTTTTCGGGTGTATCTGTAAATGCGTAAGCGTGAAAGTTTTACCAGCGGAAAACGGATCATGACGCTGAGAAGCTAAAACTGAGGCATGTACAATGCTCATTGTACATATGTATGTACAATGTACAAAGTAGGGATTCGTTTTAGCTGTAGTGATTTCAAGTCGGATTCGAATACGGATTCGGATTCTGAGGAGGTGAGCGATTTGGATGGTGAGATGAAGAGAAAGTTGGCAAACGTGTCTAGCGTCTAGTGTCTAGTGTCTAGATTCTAGATTGTATAGTCTAGTGTCTACACTCTACACAAATAAATAAATCAAATATATTTCAAGTATTCCACAACATTTCTCACATGCTCACACTTGCACACAGTTGACACTCCTTAAATAAATGGATTTATTACATGTGTGTAATACGCGCTATCCGCTTTGTGCTTTGTGCTATGCAGTCTGCACAATTAACAATGAACAACGGGACAGTGCACAATCAAGTTCTGGGTTCTTTCCCATTTCTGCCTACTAAATTAATAATACAACATTCCCTAGACAAACAAAGACAAAGACAAATACAAATAAACACGACATTTGTAAAACCAGAAAGAAAAATAGGAATTAATTGCAAATATTTCAATTTTCAACTGTTTAACAAAGCACATTTCAGTTTGAAATTTTCTACTTTTTCTCTAGTTTCGATACTGGACGATGGACATTGGACAATCGATGAATTTAAGGCTTTGACCGTCTGACGTTGTAAATCTGAAAATGGCATATCATTTCATCTTGAATTTTGATTTCGTGGATTGGATTTGATTTGATTTGATTTTTATCATGCTTTCCGATCCTTCAATTTCCTTTTTTGATCTAGCTGCTTCAACTTGTACAAACTTGGATGTGGATTTGAATTTGTTGGTTGTTGGTTGTTGATAGGAAATAAGTCCAAAACTTGAATCCATAATCCAGTTTTACTCCTTTCTTCCCTACTGTATGTACCATGTTTAGATGTACGATGTACAATGTACACACACGGCAAAAAGTAGGGAGAGGAACGGAAAGAAAGTGGAGGAAACTTGGAAAACTTTTACATTTAAATGCAAGACAGATGGGGAATAAAGATGTTGAAGGCTCGTCAGAAATTTTCCTTCCTTTCATCGTGTGTCCTCTTTCGTTCTTGTGTGGCCTTTCTGTCCTTGTCACTAAAGTAAAGTCTAAAAGCCGAGGCCGAGATGGTACAACACGGAACATTTTGAACATTCTTCACAACTCATTTCACTGTACTCAACTGAACTGTCCCTTGCTTCTTCTTCTTCTTGTTCCTTGTAGTTGTTGGTAGTTTGGTTCAGTTGCTGTTCAGATGTTGTTCTGTTCTTTTCCCCCCTTTTTTGACACGTCTATGACTCTATCACTAAATTTTGTTTCCAAAGAAAACCAAAGAAAACCAAACCAAAAGTCCATCTCACTCCGACTGGCTGACGGAATGACTGAATGTCTGAATGTCTGGATGTTTGAATGTTTGAATGTTTGAGTGACTAAATGACTAAGAACAAGTGACTTTTCTTAGTCTTTGTTTTCTTGTTCCTTTTCATCTTTGTCAAAAGTATTGTTTGTCATCTGAATGTTTTGATGCTCGATGCTCAGTCCTCAATGCTCAATGCTAGATAGAGTCTATAGGCTACAGACTATAGACTATAGGTTATACTCTGGAAGACAAGACAAATAAGATGTGGCCAAGTCAAGATAAAAGAACATTATACATTATACAAACACAAGTCGGATAAACGGAAAGTTTTATCCGACTTGCGGTCTACTTGTGTACATTGTACATAAGAGGAAAAAGTAATGAACAAGTCAGAACAAGTCGGAAGAAGCCTGAAGAAAGTGACTTTTGGACAAAGGAAAGCCAAGTCGATAGGTCTAAGTCGATGGGTCCACGAGGCAGATGGAATATATGTACATTGTACATCCTACATCCTACATTTTACATACCATAGATCAAGAGAAAATGAGCAAGAGAGGATGAGCCACAAAGGAGCAAAATTAGAGAAATATTTTAGCTCCAACTTTCTCTTATGACTACCACTCTTAATATTATTATTATTATTTAGGAGTTTTCATCCACTCTAGACTCTAGAGTCTAGACTCTCCACCACCACTATACACTATACACCACACACATTGCACCATATGCACAGAATCAGAATCAAAACGAGAACCAGTTCAAGATGTACAACAGACAATATACATTGTACACACACGTGTAGTCATCTCTATTCTACTTTGTTCCTTTCCCTTTCATTTCCCCCATTCGCCTTTCGCCTTTCTCTTTTCACTACTCGGAATTCAGCATTTGAAAGTTGGAGTTGCAAATTCGGAATTTGGAATTTGGCTGACTTGTACAAATCTCAAGCGGATTGATGAAATGGAACAATTTGGATATGAATAATTACGTCCGACGAGCATAAAAGTTGAAAGTAAACTTGAGGTTTCACTATCCACTCCCTTTCCACAGATCCACAGATATTTTCCATCTTGTATGTTGTATTGTGTATTGTGTATTTTGTGCACAAAGTGTAGGTTGTATCTAGAATCTAGAGAGGCGTGTCGTATGTGAGTTTAAACAGGAACAGTTGAACAGTTGGAGAGAGAAAGGGAGAGAAAGTAAGAAAACGAGTTTAATTCCTCAAATAAACCTACTTTCATCAGCTCGATACGGCATATGGAATATGGAATATGGAATATGGCAAAAGGACAGAAGAGAAAACCTCATAGGCATTTACCATTTACCATTTACAATTTACTTGCAGTCCAACTCTCCAAATATGTTTTCTCCATTCCTCCATCCCGTGAACAAGAGAGAGAGAGAGAGAGACGAGTGAAACTACTGAGTACTGACTACTGACTACTGACGGATTTAAAAAGACAAAGTAGAAAGTGCAGTAGCCTTGCTGCTTTTACTTTTGGTGTTGGTACTGGTGTTGGTGCATGCACATGGATAATGGATAATGGAAAATGGAGAGTCGAGTCATTGCTTCAGGGCTGAGATTTTAAAATGGTAGAACAAAACTTTCCAACTTGGTTTCGTTTGTCCGTGCTGTGCTGTTATATGTACTGTTATGTCATGTGCTGTATTGGAATGAGAATGGGAGAGAAAGTCAAGTAAATGAATGCCTCGAGCCTCGAGGATGGAAGACTCAACTAAGTTTGAGTTTGGTTCTGACTAACCAGACCATACCAGACCAGACCAGACCAGACCAGACCAACTAACCAAAATCAGTACCAGAATCAGAACCAGAACGTTATAATCATATTTATGAATAATTATTCTTCTTTTGTCCCTTCTCTCATCATTCTCCTTCTCTTTCTCTTCTTCTTCCTCTATTAATACAAAGAGAAATATCAATAGATAGACATTGACATCCACATCTACATGGAAATTGACAAACACCATCCGCTTCTCTACGTCGTAGACTGCACATTGTACACTGTACACTGTACACTGTATATTGTACATTGTGCATACTGTTGAATTGGACTTGTGAACTTGTGGATTTGGATTTGAATTTTGGATTAGACAGATTTGACACATTGGCAAAATTTCTCTTTGCTCAATCTAATTCCTCTCACTTTCTACTTTCCACTTTCTACTTTCTAGTCTATTTCCTTTGCCTTGACTTTCTCTACTTTCTCCACTTTCTCCACTTTCTCTTTTCACGTTGTACTGTGTACGGTGTACTTTATGCTTCCTCCTTTCTCGGATGCACTGCATATGTTACCTCTTGCTACGTGTGCCATATTTCACCCTCAACCATCAACTTTAAGTTTCAAACTTTGAATTTTTCAAGTCATACGCCTACAGCCTAGAGTGTCGAGCGTAGAGTGTATATTGTATATTGTATAGTGTAGTAATGTAGTACTCATACCAGTGAATCTGGGAGAAATTGTATGATTATTATTTGTAGCTAGCTACAAAAGTTGAAACTTGTTTTAAAAGTAGGAGCATGTCCAATGTCGATTGTAGATTGCCCATCAGACTTGACGGCTCATATGTACAATGTACAATGTGCATGGAGCGCGATATACAGAATATAGAATATTAAATACGGAATAGGGAATATGGAATATTGGAATATGCTAGAAAAATCAAAATTAAAATCCAACAAAAACTGAAACGGTGGTTCACATTGTGTACATTAGTACATTGTAGGACAGATGTATCGGATATTGGAAATTTTTTGATGGGACTTCATACTGAATGCTGTAGTATCGAGCAGAGAGTAGAGTAGAAACGGAGTAGAGTCGATTCGATTCAATTTGATTCCAATTTTGCCCTCATTCATTCCCGCAGAGAGAACATAAGTTAGACTTGAAAGGAATCAAGTTGACTAGTCTAGAGCGTAGAAGAAGAGTGTAGAAAGGTAGAGACTGGAGAAGAGAAGAGTTGAGTTGAGTAGAGTCGAATCGACTTGAGTGAAGAAAGAGTTTTTCCATCCAAGTTTTTTTTCTCTGTTGTCATTGAATTGAATTGAGAGGAAGGATTAGTTTGTCCATAAACTATGGTAGATAAAAGAGAAAAGCAGGAAAAGAGAAAGGAAGAGCGAAGTAAGAGGAACGAGGAAACTTCCATAAATCTTTTCACTCTGCCACCTCTCCCTTTCCCTCTCTTCCCCTGTCCTGGCTTGGCTTGGCTTGTCTTGTCTAGCCCGGCTCGGCCTGGCCTGGCTTGGTCTGGCCTTCACTTCCCTTTCCTCTCATCGTCAACATTCCAATATAGAATATAGAAACACATCTTTCTCTGTCCAACTACCAGTCTAGATTCTGCACAGTTTAGAATCTAAAGTCTAGAATCTAGAATCTAGATTGATACTTGTAAAATTATACGTATAAATTTTACATGTATATTAGACGGAACTCAAGTCAACTCAACTCTACTCAGAATTCTGAATTTAGTCTGTTCATTATTATGCTGGGCTACATATACAATATACAAGTATGCTAGAATCTACATACATCGGCTATGTTATGCATCTCTTCAACTTTTTCCAGTGAACAAACAAAATTAGGAAAAGTTTAACCTCATCTCTGTGTGTACAATATACAGTATGCAGTCTTAAGGAATGGCATGTGAAATGAACAGGATCCACTCTTTATTAAGTTACTATTCATTTTTCATATCAAATTATTTTTACACCCTTTTTTTCTCTCTCATCTCTTCTTCTCTGCTCTTCTCCTTTTCCTAACCAAACCCAAAACCAGAATCAAACTGTCCTCTCCTATTTTTGTCTCTTTGGATTTCCATTTCATCCTTGACTTCCTGTTTTGTACGAAGCAAAGCTGAGTATTGCTTTCCCTGTGTCCGTCTGTGCAAACTTTGAATGCGGTTCCTGATGACGGTTGTACTAGTAGCCATCTTGTGGTCAAAGCTGAAACTATTTATTGGCGCCATCTTGTGTTCAAAGCTGAAAATATTTATTGGCGCCATCTTGTGGTCAAATTTGGAACTATTTATTGGCGCCATCTTGTGGTCAAAGCTGAAACTATTTATTGGCGCCATCTTGTGGTCAAAGCTGAAACTATTTATTGGCGCCATCTTGTGGTCAAATTTGGAACTCAGTAGTTGCGCCACCTAGCGGACGAATTTTTGAGCATGCAAGGAACAGAGAAATACTCAGGAGCCTAAAGCATGCATGCTTCCAAGGCGATATGAAATCGTCACTTGGTGAGGATTTTTGACTTTGTCATTATTAACTATTAAAATCTCTCTCTATTTGTCGTTGCCTCTGTCTCTGCCTAGTGAACTATCAGTCATGTGTGCGCATCATGTAGTGTAGACGTAGATTGTAGATAGTAGATATTTGAGAGATTTAATGCGTTTGTCAATACGAAAGTTTAGTTTCGATCTACATTCTAGGTTCTAGATCTTAGGTACTAGATATTTAAGACAATCTACTGGTTTGAGGCAGATAGATAATAATAATAGATGGACAGATACAAGTGGATGGTAATATTCAAGATTTGAGATTCGAGATTGAAGTTAAATAAGTAACTGTTTCAAATTACAATTTCTAAGTGTAGCTAATGGGAATACAAATAGAGGGGAGATATCTTGATGATAAATCTTTATGATTCAGCATTCAACATCTACAATCTACATCTGCAGTATTTTGTACTGTGTGCGTTGTAAGTTGTGAGTTGTACGTAGTGGAAAGAGTAAAGGGAGATGTTTGTAGAGAAAGGAAAGAAGTGAAAGCATTTAAAGGGCACTTGGGAGGTTTTATCCGCCTATCTACTATCTATCCGTCTATCTGTGTTGAGAAAATATCATTCACCATTCACCATTCACTATTCACCACTTTCATTACTTTTCCACTATCTTTTGTCAAGAATTACTCACCACTTACCATTTACTTTACTTCACTCAACTCAACTCAACTCAGCTCAACTCAACTCGGCTAGAACCAACTTCTTGTTCTTATTCTCTTTTCATTCTGGCTGGAGGAAAATTAGAGTTGAAAGTCATTAGTTGAGAAAATTAAATGAAGAGACTTTTGTCCTCTCTTTCTCAATTATGACACTTAAATCTCTCAAAGATTCGTTTCCTCGAGTACAGACAGTGGCACTCACTATACAGCTATACAGTAGGGTATATTCTTTCCTTGCTATTGTACACAGAACGTAAAGGGTTGCTTTTCAAGTGGTGAAAAATTTTGAAGGGAGGAGGATGAAATGAATGGAGAATGGTGAATGGTGTCTTGAGTCTTGAGTCTTGAGTCCTGAGTCTTGAGTCATGACAATTGTAATAATGAAGTGAAATAGAGAAAGAAGAGGGAAAGTAGTTGTGCAATTGGAAGACTTGTACAAGTAGGGAAAACAACAGTTCTAGATTCTAGATTCTAGATTACTCAAAGCTCAATTTCCTAAAAGTGCCTGCATATTTATGTATTTACTGCACACTGCCCACTTTCGAGTTTTGAGTTTTGAGTGCATATTTGCATAGTTGTAGTACCGTACAGAAAATTATGAAATAAATATTATGATATGAAATGACAAATCACTTAGACCAACTCATCTTAATTATCTCATTTTCCTCTACGTCTTATCCTCAAATACTATTGAGCATTCCATCATCCCTTGAAAAAATATGTGACCATATCCGACCGGAAAGTGGTGTCATATGGTGTCATATTTTGGTGTCACTTTGGTCCAAAAAGACACCAAAATCTTTCAATTTTCCATCGGATTCCGATGAGTTGTCATGGAATTTCTACCAAAATGCCACCAAAAAATATTGAAAATATTGAATGGTGGAATTCAGGTGCGAAGACACCACATTGACATCGAAATTTCATGTCATTTGATAGGAATTTGGACCAATATGACACCAATATGACACCACATAATATCGACACATATTATTTCAAGGGTGGTAGAGATTATCCTGATCCGAATTTCGTCTGTGGCTTGACATTTGTGATTTAAACATTTTTTTCAGAAAATTTTCTGGGGTTTTCAAGGTTAGTCATTTTTCATTCGGTCGACAACTCTTCTCTTTTGACGAAGTCAGTTCCGCTCAGCTGCTGAATTTTGTTCTTGAACATTATCCGAATCTTGAATATTTAGCGATTAATGGCAGAATGAGGTTTCAGTTCAGTAAAAGAAAGGGACAAATTGTAAATCTACAAAGTATGCAAGGGCTCAAAAATGCCAAGTCAATTCGTTGAACCTTGAAAAATTGGGTTTTCGTTCTAAGGTTGGCCCAAAACGCAAGTTTTCTGTGGCCTGCGGCCACACGGGTAAAATCTTGTTCAATAATATTTTCAAAAGCGGGAAATCCAGAAAATTCAAATTTGCCACCCTGGTGGCAAATCTTTTAGCCGAGTTGAGCGTCTAAATCTTGTTATTTTGCGCCGCCAACTTGTTTCTTAAACTTAAAGGCGCTTTTTCTTTGCATCAAGATTCTTCAACAGACTCTTGATACAAGTTGAAACAGGTCATTCTCGTTGTCAATTTTTCAAGTGGTGAGTATCGCAATTTGGATTCAGCTTTTAGTGGAATTCCTTTTGAAAATTTACAATTCTCCAGGATCAAATTTGGCAGAAAAACAGCTTAAGCTTTCGGGTTTTGAATTTTGATTGGAAGAAACAAGAGAAAATTATGCAAAAACACAGGATAAATTCCGCAATTCAAGATTTGAAAGGCAATCGCAATATTTTATAAAGTTCATTTTTAAGCTTAAGTTTTTGTTGCATTTTCTTATTTTCTCTTACTAAAAATAAGGAGCGGATGGCTCCAAAATTTCACTGTAATTGTCATTCAAGTCTAAATATAAAGTTAAAGCTAATTCCAACGGCATCAGCCCTCATTCGGGTTATTTTGTAAAGACCGATGGGTCCTTCGTCCGCAACCTACAATACGCAAGACAGGTTATTGTCAACCTGCCCTGTCAATTTTAGATAAATCCAATAAAAACATAAAAGTCTACAATAGATTTTGTCCTTAAAATGGCAGAAAACCGAGTTCGGGATTTTTTGTAAAGACCGCTGAGTATTGTATCCCACGTCCGACACCTGAAACATGTCAGATAGGTTCATGGCAACGTGTTTTATCAATTTGAGGTAAATCTATTGAAAAATAAAAAGTCTAAACACATTTTTTGGCTTGAACAGTTGAAAAAGCTCAGTTTTAGGGGTACAGGGGGGAGGGGGTTTAATGGAATCCGGGTCCGCCATCTTGTATGCTTGCTTTACATCCAAAGGAACGCTTTAGAAAAAAATTGGTTGAATTCTTTTGAGAAAAAAAAGGTTCTGGGCGTCGGTATGATTCGTCGTCGGTATGTCGGTATAACTTCACGGACAACCAAAATTTTTGTTTATGCATGTATCTCAATAAAAGTCAGCACGCAACGTCACAAGAGGTCAATACGAATATACAAGGTGGCGCCGCGGGAACTTTCTACACGGACAACTTTTTAACATGGATGTTCACAAATTTTTAATGTAAAAACCACTAAATTAACTCCAAAACTTTTGGTTTTCAAAATATTTTAATCAAAATCGGTAGAAATGATCCACTGACGTCAACACACGATTCCGACTTGGCTCTACTGGAACTTTATACATGGTCCTCGAATCAATATAGGTTTTCTAAAATTTCAAATGTAAAATTTAGTTAATTGGTTCCAAAAACTATGTGCTTCAAAGTCTCTCAATGAAAGTCCGTAGTAATTATGTCCGCTCGGTAATACAAAAGTATGACGTGGCGCCACTGCGACTTCTTTATATTTACCTATTTGTCTGAATTCGGAAGCATTAGAAACGTTTTAACTCTGACATGTGCATGAATCAGTACATTACATTACATCACAGCATTAACTAAAATTACAGACTTTGATAAGGAAGATACCAAAATTTCTTAATGTTTGCCTAATAATGCTTTAAATTGTAACACTATCACAAAACAATATTAAACAGAAAAGTGATTCACATAATATGAACGGAAAACTGCTAGGAACCAATTTAATTTTCGGTAAGACTTATTATTAGCTTCGAAAATTCAATGTATACGTAATATTCTTAAAATTACTACGTGTATGTTTACAAGTCTTTGAATAATACTTGAGTAATCTAGGCAATAAACAGGTTCCATCTATAGCTAAACTACTTTTACGTGTTATTGAAACCTTTGTTACTTTAAAGAAACAGAATACGCTTATGGTCTAGGAAAGATTTGCGCGCAATGCAAAAATTGTGCAAGCATGTGACTAGGCTATAAATAATAAATAAAACAAGTTTCAAACACGCAAAAGTCTTCTACACAGTGCACACTGCACCAATATTTTTTGCAGCTTTCAATTTGGCGCTAACCAAAAGTATTGGTATAACATATTATACGCTTCCACTTTTATAAACCGCCATGTAAAAACATTTACGTGTAGAACGTTCCAGTGGCACCAAGTTGGAATCGTCTGTTGACGTGCGTGGATCATTTGTAGTGATTTTCATCAACATATTTTGAAAACCAAAAATTTTGGAGCCAATTTAGTGGTTTTTACATTGAAAATTTGCGAAAATCCATGTTAAAAAGTTGTCCGTGTAGAAAGTTCCATTGGCGCCAAGTCGGAATCGTGTATTATTTATTAGCAGGTCAAGAGGACTTTCGTCCAATTATGAAACAGTTAATTTGTATTGACGGAGCTGTGATCCACAGCTCCGTCAATACACAATTATAATAATCGATACTATAGTAATACATATAATAGTTTTAGAGCTCCTCCAAACAATAGGAATTTCTATCCTTGACTACATACAATATGTACATATGTGTTAATGATGGTCTACAAATGTCCAAGTTCAACATCCAGTTCCAGTTAAGGATTTTCTAGTTGGAAAGGAATACTTTGCTAGACATACTTTGAGTTCGAATAGCCTTTCCCTTTCCCTTCCATATGAAGCCCCCGTTTAAAGTTAATGTAGCTGATGCTAAATGTAAAATCATTTTGAATTTCGTAGCGCCCCGTGTTTGGAGTGAAGGGTCGTGAGGATTTTACTC
>JAQGBH010003733.1:0-18918 GCA_034698265.1 Sminthurinus aureus
ACCCTTAGGTCATAGCGAGATGTTCTATAGCTCAAAAGTCTTAGAAAAAAATCTAGTATTTTATAAAAATATCAAAATAATTTTAATAATTTTTTTATTCAAATCCATTTCAAAGGATTTCGAAGTGACTCATGTATAATAAAAAACATTATGCTAAAAAAATATCTATAAAAAATATCTTTTACCTCTGAGTTAGAGCAAGTCTTAATTTTTCATTTTCATATTTAAATTGGTTATCTGCAGACTGTTTGTCCATTTTCCCCATGCCACCGTGTCTGTGTCCATGTCTCGGGCTATCGGTAATTGCGGGCGTTGAGGTTCCGGACACACTTTGACTTCGGGGATTTAGATGCGGGGAATTTGTTACACTTTTCAATAGGGAATTGGCATTGGCATTGGAGTCATTTCTATTATTTGTCAAGTGATCCACCTCCCCTTTTCCATTTGTTAGGCAGGTTGCAGAACTGGGATTTGTATTCGAAGCCGAGGAAATTCCTCCTCCACTTTTTTGTTGTTGTAAAAGTTGCTGCTGTTGCAATCTTTGTTGTAATTGCTGATGTTTGAGTGCTTGACTTCGAGGAGTCATTGGTGATGCACCAGAACCAGCACAAGATGGCGGGATTGGGATCGGGGTCGGAATGGCTGGTAGAGGAATTGACGGAGGTGGACCACAAACATGATTCGGATTTGAATTTCCACCATTGCTATTTGTATTTGTATTCGTGTTGGGAACCTGCCCTTTTACACTTACTTGTGGTGATGCATGCTTACTCGACGTCCGACTGGCTTCTTTCACTTCCTGGAAGTATTCTATAAACTGTCAACGACAAGAACAAGCAGAAAAAGAAATCACATTATTTCACATGATCCATTTTACCTTCAATTAAATTGGTATAATACATCAAGCATCAAGCACTAAGAAACTATTATCCAACAATTTCTTGTCAAATGTCAAGTGTCAAAAAATTGGGTCAACTTTAATATTTATCTCTTTAATTAATCTCAATGGACAATCTAGAATCTAGAATGGAGAATAGAGAATGGAGAATGGAGAATGTGCCACATGTAAAATATTACAAGTTTCTAGCATTTCATTTGGAACTATCAACTATTTGAAGGACACTGTCATTACAATTATTCTGGCTCGTTAAAATCTGGAAATATCATAGAGTTAAGAGAAAGAGTAGGATGAGCAGGATGAAATAAAAGTTAGAAAACTATTAAAAGAGATACTTATTTTTTCTAGATTCTAGATTCTAGATTCTAGATTTATTTGAGCATGGAGCATATAATATTACGTATTACATGGAGAATGAATGAAATTCTTTGCTTTGAGGTCAACTTCTTTTTCTTCTTCTTCTTTTCCTCATTTTGTTCAACTTACTTTATTCAGTTCAGCTTCTGTCGGGAATCCGAGACCGTAGACGGTGTTGGCTCTCAAGTCGGACCACTGGCAAAATTTTTGGCTCGTTTTTGTGCAATTCATGCTCGGCGACAATGTACTGTTGATAACAGCCTGTCAACAACAGCAATAACAAAGAAAGAAAGAAAGAAAAGTTTGTAAGTTTAGAGTTTCTAGTTTCTACTTTATAGCACACAAGTTTTAGAGACTTCTGGATTCTGGATTCTGGACACCATTCACTTGATACTTGATACTTGATACACGTCATCGTCATCATCATGGACAAGATTGTTATTGTTATTACTATTATTATCATTGTCCTGTTTCCTATCCATTCTACATTCTACGTTGTACAAGGACATTTGATCTCACATTCATTTCCCCGTCCAGTCCAGTCCAGTTTGTACATTCAACCTTCAACTTTTTCAGACACCGACAGATCATTTTGGATCTGTTTTGTGTTTTGTAGTTTGTAGTTTGTATTTTGTATTTTGTACCGAGTGGTGTTTTGAGTTTTGAACTGTGTATTTTGTTGTCTGTAGGTGTTGTGTGTTGCGTGTTATGTACAAGATTGATACAAATGGTCATGTTCAACATTCAAGAGAGAACAAGATGAAGACATCAGTGTCAAAAGCCATTCCAAATTTTCCCATTTTCCATTCCAGGAAATAACTCTCAACTGCAAACACTTTTTTGGAACTCAATCTCAAGACTCGATGCTCAAGACTTGGGACTCGAGACTTAATATTTGAGACTTGAAACGACCTTTTTGTTTTGTCTTGTCGCTTGTTTTTGCATCATCTTGTATAAAATTGAGCTCGTGTATTTTTTACAATACGGAATTTGGCTTTGGCTTGATGCCAACTTCCAAATTTCAAATTTCAATATGATGATAATATCAAATATCAGTAAACGGATCTCAATTTTCAATGTCCATTTTACTTTTTACGTAACGTGTAAATTTCATTTACGTAATATTATGCTAAGCGCTCATTTTCCGGTATGAGTTTGGAGTTCCGAGTTTTGAATTATGAATTTGAAAAAACGTGTGAAATCCTCATCATCATAATTTTCCTGTTCTTTTCCTTCTGCTTCTGCTCCTCAAGTTTCTTGTTGATGTTTGTACTTTGTATCAGCTTCTGGGGCTTCTCCCTGCCTAATGCCTGTTACATAATGTATTATATTCACAGTTCATCTTGACACGGATGCACTTTTTAAAATCATGTGTCAAATTCAAATTTCAACACCTTGTTTTTCCTTTTCCCACTCCCTTTGAAGTTTGAATAAGCACATGGAATATGTTGTAACTTTAGTACTTTAATAGTGTACATTCGAATTTCAAATGTAAACCCATGTGCACATTTGTCCAGTTTCTCTCCTTTCTCCTTTTACGGTCAGCTACACAATAGAAATATAACAATTCGTGGAATATTATGTAGACAGTAGGCAGTAGATGTTTATTTTTATCTCCTTTTTTTGATCCCGGTTCTCGAATCCAGAATATTCGTATCCAAAATTCGTATTCGACAGGAAGGGGGGAAAATAGAAACAAGTTGTATAAAAAATAAAAATGTTTAACATGGAATATGAATACAATATTATGTTTAGGATTCACCATTCACCATTCTTTCATCCTTTCCATGTAGCTACTTTTTCCACTTTCTTTTTGTCTTTTTTGTTTTGGAATGGTGAAAGAATTTCCTTTACTTTTCTCCTGGATTTTATAGGTTCTAGATTCTAGATTCTGGATTCTGGATTCTGGGTTCTGGATTTTTGGGCTGTTGTAAAATATCTAACAGTTCATGTCTCTTGTAAATTCTTATGTAATATTCATGAGCATTTTCCTTCGTGTAGGCTGTAGGCTATAGACTATAGACACATACGATAAATGTATGGAGCGGGAGAAAGAAGAGACGGAGACGGAGAAAGGTACTGAAATACTGAAATAACGTGGACAAGGACAGGAAATTCCCTGACACTCATCTTGCACGCTTGACACACTCTCTTCTCCTTGCTCTTTCTATGTTCTAGAAAAATCCTAGTACAAACACACACACACATGTATAGAGGACGGAGGACAGAGGACATTTCCGTATGTACAAAAGTGTACAACGTGTAAGTTGCATTGTGCATGTATTGTTCTGAGAGACAAGAACGGAAACAGCTGAGCCTTCAATGGTGTTACGATTACGGGAACAAAATACATTTACATTTACCATTTACCATTTTACACACGCTAGACGCTCATTCAAATCCACGTCCACGTCCACATCAATCCACAGCCACAGCCACCGCCACAATTCACAATTCACACTTGACGCGTCTAAAGTATAAATATGAACCACATCCCATACATATCAAGTGGCAGAAATTTTGTGGGATTTCCGAGTTCCGAGTTCCGAGTTTGGATCCGAATTTTCACTTGCAAACTTTGAATGATGTATAAACTGTAAACTGTGGAGGAAAAGCTAATAGTGGAAGAAAAAACCAACTAAAGTTTGCCACCTTTTTTCTCTGCTCCATTTTCTCCATACTTTTTTTCTTTTTTCTTGAATCAACAATTGCTTCTATTTTCTCCCATACTTTGTATTTTATACGTTAGGCTTGGTGCTTGGAGCTTGGAGCTTGGAGCTTGTAATAATATGTAGAGAGGTGAGAGAAGAGAGAAGGACACATACATGTAAACAGTAGAGCGGAAAAGGGAAAAGGGTGAGAAAAATCAAAAAGTTGAGCATAATAAAACTAACAAGTAAAAAGTGATATGCATAAAATGGCTCAGAAATCTTGATTCACGGGAAGCAGAAATGCTCCGTTTTTTACAGCTTGAGCTTTTTATACCTGTTTTATAGACAGTTTACACTTTACACTGAATATCCATATTCCATATCCATATTCCATATCCATATTCCATATCCATATTCCATATCCATATTCCATATCCATATTTTGTGAGAAAACGTACAAAGTGCGTTGTGCTTACACACTAGACACTCGACACGCAGATCGCAGATCGCGTAAAGTTTTATCCCAGCTTCCATCTTCCATTCAAATTTGTCCATGGATTGAGAATTGAGAATCGAGAATCGAGATGGTGTAAAAATGAAAACATATGGCTCAGGCTTCACACATATATTTAATATTTACTCGTCTCTCGTCGCTCGCTTTAGACAGGCTGGCTGAGACGGAGTAAAAAAAACCCGCATTCAAAATTCAGAGTCAAATGAGAAACCAAGACCAAGAGCAAATTGACAAGTATTGAGAAAAATTGAGGACTTAGACTCTAAACTCGAAACTCGAAATTCAAAATTCAAAATTCAAAACTCAATGCACAACAATCGACAAAAGAACGTAAAACAGTTGTAAAAACATGACATGAAAGGATTTTACACCCATAAAAATCAAAAGAAAACACGCCGAGATGTTTTCTTGTTATTTGTTATTTGTTATTTTTGCGACGGAATGTCCAATGTACAAACTAGAAAATATCCAGAAAGTGTGTAAAATGGCAAACCCTGGTATTTTTTTCTCGAGCTGTTTTATTAGGAATTGTCTATTGTATATTGTGTATTGTATATTGTATATTGTGTTTTTGATAGGCATCGAATACATTTTAAATCATACATTTGTTCATACAGTTGATTGTAGATTTTTATGTAGCTGAAAATACGTAATGTCTAATGTATCTTACTTTGGTTCCTTCGACGCTGATGATGCGGTAGAGAGCCCGTGAGGAGTCGTAGAAGAAGGAAATTTGTACAGCGGAGGATGAAGCCGGGACCCAGCTCCGCTTCGTAGACGGATCAATGTGAAACACATGGGCAAATGTGGAAAATATCGGCTGCTCTCTGTAAATTTCAAATTTTAAATTTTAAACATACATTTAGAATCTAGATGATGCATTGTTCTTTGTGTATTTTACATACTAAATAGGCATATAAGTAAACACTGAAATTTGTATCGGAACATTAAGTAAATAAATGATGTAGCATGCATAATTTTGCATTGTTTATCCAAGATTTACACATTCACTCTAAACTCTGAACTCTAAATCCTACATCATACATCATACATCATACAGTCAGCATTAGAAAAGCCACAACAAGAACATGAAACAGAAAAGCAACATGAATAATTTCAATTCTCATGCATTAGCCACATCACACATCACACTTCACATTTCACACTTTACACTTCACTCTGCACAAACATTGTTAGACTTTAGACACTTTTGACAGTAGACAAACAAGCGAAAAACCAAAACCAAATCCATGTTTTTCCAGGAGCTGCAAGTGGAAATGAGAGCGGAAAACTTGGTAACCAAATTTTACACGGTACTTTATAAATTCTAGATTCTAGATTCTAGATTCTGGATTCATTTGACATTGAAAGGTACATGCAGGAAAATGTAAAGAACATTTCCTTTTCATTTTCATTTGCATCACAAATCACAGCTTTTATACCTTTTACCTCTTACACAAAACATTCGACATTCGGCATTTGATACTCGGTACTCGATACTCGATACTCTCAATATTTATGAGTGCAGGAGAAAAGAGTGAGAGAGGAGCATTTGAATGGGGAATGTTGAAATAACTCTGGATTCTAGAGTCTAGTTTTATAAGCTGGCAATTGGCAATAAATAAGTTCTCGCACACACTTGAAACGTGCATACAATTCATCTCCTCACGGACATTTTCGTGTACACTGCACATAAATGTGGAAATATCTACCTACGCTTTGACGCTACATGTACATTTATTAGGCACCTCTGACGTACGAGTGTTTTTCCAGATTCTCGATTCTCGATTCTCGATTCTAGTTTCCAGTTTCGAGTTTCAGTCTCTTTCTTTCACCTTTTCCCTCTTATTGAAATGTATTTACTCGGTACGCTGTGTGCTGTGTGCTGTATGCTGTACGCTGTACATTTTACATATATCAAGTTTCTCATCACAATAAATCTGGGATAGATACTTGAGTCTTGAGTCTATAGTGTGCAGTGTACAGTGTGCCAATCTATCAACTACGAGTAGGTGTCTGTACTTCGATAGTAAATCCCACGTTAATATCTACAAACACAAAACACAAATTTCAGTGATACCTCACAGGACACATAGAAAACAGAACGTACAATATACAAGCTACAAGTCATCGGGGACAAAGTCATAAACAAACAACACAACACACAGAGCATGTCAAATCAAATGTGATTGTAAATTATAAATTGTAAATTGTAAATAAGTTGTAAGTTGAAAGTAGCACACTTTCACATTACCCATTTTACAGACACCCAACACCGAACAGGAGCATGAGATTTGATTAATGGCTCTATCGCGTATCCTATATCATGTACAATGTACAATGTGCAAATTAATTATTATTCATGCTCAATGCTCAATGCTCAACTCTGACAACGACTTTTATGCCCTCTCTCTACAATTTTACTCTGCAATTTATTATGTACAGTGTACAGTGTAGGATTTATGTTAGAAATAAAGCAAAAATTATGAAAATTATGGAAATTATGGAATTTTGGAAAATCCCACATCATACCAAGTCTTGATTCTTGATTTTTGATGACTTTTGTATCGTTTGATTTTTTATTTCAAAAAGTTTAATTTCCAATGTATTTTAACGCTAATGAATTTTCATAAATATCTCTGTAATCTAGAATCTAGAATCTAGAATTTAGAATAGAAAATACAAAATACAGAACCACTGCCAATGTCAATGCTCATGCCAAGAAAAGTGACGTCACAGAAGAGAAAACTCTTTTAAATGTTGTGTCTCTGGATTGGATTGGATTGGATTGGTTTTTGTTTACAAATTGTGAAAAATGTGAAAAGTGTCAGAAGGTCGGATGTCGGATTTCGGATTCCGGATTGTTTTAAAAATAAAAATAAAGAGTATGACAAAATGACGGTATGACAATACGGAGGACCAAGAGGAAATAGTTTGGATGGAAAGCAGGAAGACATGTGTGGTTTGTAAGTTGTAAGTTGTAAGTTGTCAGTAGTCAGTACTAGTGGATACAGAGTACACAGATATTTGAAGCTACAGGCTACAAAGTACAAACGACAAGGTATTCATGCAGTATGCAGTTGATACAGAATGCAGAATGTTGTGGGTTTTGGGTGTAGGAAATGGGAAACATTTTGAGGAGAAAAATAACAAAGTTGGTTATAACTTGTTTACTAAACTATTTTGATATCCGTTTGCCACACTAGAATCGAGAATCTAGAATCTAGAATCTAGACACATTACACTTTTTACTACAAGTTGGTTTTGTACGTGTAACGTCGTGTGTGGGTATTGGGTATGTTTTTGCATCGTGGAGGATTTAAGAGGATTTAAGAGTTTCTCGTTAGTGTAGCTCTGCTCTGCTCTGCTCTGGGTGACTGTAGACTGTAGAATCTAGATTCTAGAATCTAGAATCCAGAGGCATTTGTTTCTCAACTTTTCAACTCTGTCTGCTCTCGGATTTTTTGCTTGTACTTGTACTTGTACTCCAACTCCAACTCTTACTCGTACTTGCACACTGAACACTGAACATTGAACATCATTGAGGCCAATCACGCTCATCGCTCACTTTACACTCTAGACTCTAAACTCAAGTCTGCACTGCTCTCTAATATTTTCTCGCTATTTTCCGTCCTAGTCATGGGAAATAGTGAAAAGTTGTAGGTTGTGGGTTTTGGGTGCTCCTCTGTCAACTGTTAGTACAACCTCAGACTGGAGACTAGAGACTAGAGACTTGAAACTTGAGATTTGAGACCTCACACACTTAGTCAGCTCCAAACTCCAAGTTCCGAAGATCCAAAACTCTTTTCCCGTTTTTCCTCTTTACTCCCGAAACCCTCCTGTTGGTCTTATCTATCTAGAAAAACATGTCTCGTACTCGTGTCTTGAGTCTTGTGTCTTGTGTCTTGTGTCTTGAGTTTTGTGTCTTGTGCAAGTACTTTTAGTCATACTCCGAGACACATATGACATTATGACATCCCCATATTAAACTAACATGAATGAGGTACATGTGAGATCCTCTTTACTCAGCACTCGCACTCGCACTTCCACTTGTATTTGTACTTGCATGTAGAATTTAGAATGTAGAATGTTGTACAGCTCCGCAGTTTAAAACAACATAAAAGATAAAGGATAATAAAGTGTGTAATACGGAGATTTTGTAGTGGAAAGGAAAGGGAAAGCCATGTCTGCAGTTGAAATTGGAGTTGGAGTTGTTGGAGATCCAGATTGCGTCTCGCTCGCTCTGTCTCTTCATTCTGGTTCCATCATCTATTTAATCCTTTATGGTGAGTCTCAGGGTACTAAACTATTGCAGTTAATAGTAATGAGTCCATATATTAGAACATGATCTGTAATAAATACATATTGAGACTCGAGACTCGAGACTCCATTTTCTACATCTTGTACATTTTGTACATGTGGGCTCATATTTGATTTTGTTCTGGTTTTATTCTCCCTCGTCCTTTTTCCTATGAACCATCAACATCCTCACCATTCACCATGTAGCTGTACTCTGCTCTCTGCTCTCTACTCTGTCACGGTTTGGTTAGAAATGAAATGGTGTGTGGGAGGCAGAGTACACCTAGTTACCTTGTACCTTGTAGCTTGTACATCCTTAAACATTGGAGCATTGGAACATTGGAACATTGGAGCTGCCGAGAAAATCATAGGAATATCCACAATCTACATAGACAGAGACAGAGAGAGGGAGATGAAAAAAATAAAAACAGTTTAGAATGAATAGCAATGTGAAAATGTTTCCCGAGAGAGACATGTACCGAAGAGAAATGACTACTTCCGACTTGGACGAATAATTTTCAAGCTCCTACAGTCTTCAATGTAGAATGTAGAGGAAATCCCTCGTTTGAAATTTGGAATCTTGTTCCGTTTCAAATCTGGAAATCTTGAGCGGTGAGTCTGGAGCTCCTCTTGACAATTCCCATTGCATCCAGCATCCAGCATCCAGCATACGGTTTACAGTAAAGGACACATTTATGATATAACCATATAGCCATAGGCCACAAGTATTTCCCCTTTCCGCAATCCGCAATCCACAAACCGAAACCAAAACCGAAACTCAAATCTGTATGTAAATATCCAAATCTAGGTAGATTCTAGATTCTAGACTCTAGATTCTAGATTCTGAATGTTAAATTGTAAATTCAAAAGAGTAAAACATGCCAAATTTCAAATGACTGGATGAATCCGCATGGTTTTATTGCTCCACACTCCAAACTCCACAGTCGGAATGTACATGCATTTATTTACACGTCCTCCCTATGAATTCTCATGTACAAATGCAAAGTGTGGACTTGACTCTGCCCTCTGCATAGATTTGCCGTGTGTGGTCTGTCGTTTGTAGTTTGTAGTCTGTAGAGACATTGGCGACTGGAGGAATGACGTCCGTGTGTTTGGTGTTTGTATGTGCATTTCACAGCATGTACGTGCAAATATGGACGTGTAACGTGTATTCTCTAGTCTCTAGTTTCTAGTCTGTCATCTCTTCCTCATGTCTGTATCAGCATCAGCATCCGCATCTGCATCGACATTTACATTTACATTTGTATCTACGACCCTTGTCTAAACTACCACTAATTTTCCTTTTCTAAACCATCCTTTGGTTTGGTTTGGGTTTGCTCATTTACAAGGTGGGTCATGATACGAGAGCCATGGAATCATACAGGGCAATTTGGGGCATTTTCATGTACAACCACAATCCACAATCCACAATCCACATTGAGCATTGAGCATTGAGCATTGAGCATTGAGCATTGAGCATTGAGCATTGAGCAATGAGAAAGAAGCAACCGGCCAATTTTCATCATGTCATGATGAAATAGAGAAAAGAGAGCAGAGATAAAACAAGATAAAACAAGACGAGGGAAAGAATAATAAAGGAGCTCTCCTAAATGAGAATTTGTTTCTACTCTGTCCTCATTTTCCAGTACTACTACGGAGAACAGAGCACGGAGTTTGGAGTTTGAAGTATGGAGGATTGAAGTGGGATACAAAGTATATGAAATAAAGAAGAAAGTAGAAAAGAGACGGAAAAATCAAGTCTCTCGCTTTCTCTTTCTCTTTTTCCTGCTCCGAGTTTTCATTTAATCTTTCCGCTGTATGTAATATGTGTCTAGTTTGTAATGTCCCAGCTTTGTGTGCATTTGGTACTCGATACTTGATACTGGATACTCGATATCCGTCAGTTAAACACATCCATCTCGGAATCCGAATCCATATCCAATCTCCGTGGTTCATATGACTTAATCTTGAAAAGAAAGTTTCAAGTTGTACACCGTGATATTTGGATCGTGGAAATTGACGAGGATTAAGGATTAAGGTAAAAGTACTCAGACGTTGCCATTGGCATTGGCATTGGCATTGGCGTTTGCATTGGGATTGACAGTAGCAAATTCAACATTGGGCATAAAATTGAACAGCTGTGATGCATTAGAAATATGCGCCATAATCTAGAATCTAGAATCTAGAATCTAGAATCTGGTATAAAATATTATGATGTGTGTAAAGTCTAGAGTCTAGAATGTAGAATGTGGAATCTATAGATCTCCGTTTGTAGTGGAAGTTGGAATAGTTTCTCATATTTAATTTCCTAAATTTGCTTCTCTAGGTAAAAGTTGGTTGTTGGAAATGTCTACTGTCTACTGATACTGGCTTGATGAAATTCATGCGTTGGCTGCAAGTTCTTGTGACTTTTTGAAATGGCACGAGTTTGAAGGATGGAAAACTGGAGAGTGGAAAAGTGGCGGATTGTAGAAACAAAGTTTTACCTTTTACCTTTTCTGAAACAGTTCACACATTCAAGTACATTTGAACTGGCATAACATAACACACTCTACAAACTACACACAAGGCCACTTTACACTTTACCCTTCACTAAGAATTAAGGACTGAGCATCTGAGCATGTAGAATGTAGAGTGGAGAGTGTAGGTATTTAGACAGTAAACGTATATTATTACGCAGATGTCTAAATTGTCTAATGTACAGATAGGTGTGTGTAAACATGTGAAAAAGTGGATACTGGATACTGGATACCGGTGAAATGTGGAAATGTGGAAATGTGGAAATATATCACATGGACGGGAACGTACAGCAGGGACAAAACTAAACTTTACCGTTTACCATTTCCCGTTCGCAGAAGAGTGGAAAATCTTTCTTTTACCAGTAAACCGCAGAAAGAGGAAAGCAAGAGGCGCTTTTACAGAGGAGAGTTGCAGCAAGTATCTAGCTTCAACTGGAACTGGATGTGAATGTGGAAATGTATTCACTGTTCACTAACGTCCATAGGATTTTAGCATACATTAGAATACACTAACAAGAAACCCTAATCTAACAACCGTGTTCACCGCTCACCTTCATCCTCTTCCTCTTCCTCTTCCTCATAGAAAAGAGGCAAGGGGAAAGAGATAGTTTTCCAACTGGAAAAACTACGTAGCTCCAGAATCTAGAATCTAGAATCTAGAATCTAGACTCTAGAATTTTAGACAGATGAAAAGTGTTCAGTTAAGTTTCCATCAAAATGCGGCTCTTTTTCCCACATCCCAGAGAAACCTTTTCCCCGAATCCTCCCACATTGAACATTGAACATTGAACATTCTAAATTTCCTACATACTACATACAGACTACTTAGGTTTTTAGTCTAATTAAAATTCACGTCATCATCACCGATCACCTCGACATGAGAACCTACAACCGGAATCATCTCGCATCTACTGACTACTGACTACTCAACCTGAGCGTAGTCAATCGTCTATTGTCTATTTGATACACTCTACAGTCTGCAGTCAGTCATCATCATCAAATCCAGCAAATTTATGCAATTAGAAGAATATACACTGTGACATTTGGTGGGAGGAAGGAAAAAGGAGAAAGGAGGGAAAATTTGAAACTCATTTGCCATTTCCATTCCAATTATGATTGACATTGTAAAACGCATCATGTTTCCCTTGTAATTAAAAAGATAATGACTTTTATTTCCCATTTCCACTATTCATGTACATAAAATATAAAATATCAAATATCATACAGCATACAGGCTTAATAAAGCATACTAAAGAGCGGTAAATTCTACCTCCTACTTTCTACTTTCTACGTAACGTGCAAAATTCAAAGGATAAAATAACTGTACATACTACATACTGTATGGATGTATGGATGTATAGTTACAAGTGAAATAAAATGGAAAATGAATAAACAATTTTAAAATAATTTTTTATGGCAACTGGCAACTAAACTAAGGTAAAATTTGAAAGAGGCACGAATAGAAGAAGCCAAAAAAACACAGGGATTTGATTACTGATTATAAATTCTAAATTCTGAGAGAAATTTTATTTCTAGTTATTTCTAGTTATATTTCCGTATTTTCCTCTGGATAATTGATAATTGATAACCTACCGTTTTCGACCCAAGAGAAGGCTACAGAGATAGAGTTGTTGTAATTGTTCCGCCGTCAGTTCTCCGGATGACATGACGATTGACGATGACGGTTGGCGCTCAACGTTACCTTTGTCGTTGTCGTTGTCGTTGTCTTTGGTTTGGATTCTGGTGCTTCCGGACTTTGTTTTTGTCCCATGCCGTTCAATGTTCAATGTTCACTGTTCACTCTCTTGTCTTTTGTAATTAGCCATTCCAAATTCCAGCAACTCAAGATTCAAGATTCGAGACAATTTCATCCTCATAAATTCAGTAATCAATAATCAAATCATTGTCCCCTCGTATAAATAAATAGTTTCTCTGGGTTCGATCGGCAATCAGTAATTAGTAATCAAATTGATGATGACGACGGCTCTCATGAGAATGAAGAGGAAACACTAATATAATTTTCTATTCACTCGCCGTCATTTCAATTTTCTCTTTAGGCATTTTCATTCCATCTTGTTTCTTGTCGCATAATGTAGTTTGGTTTGGTTTAGTTTGATTCCATTTTCTGAGATACATAATATTTATTTATTTATCAACTCTCATGTAATCGCGTCTAAAATCTAAACTGAAAACAAACACACGAAACCACAAGACAAACTCAGCAGAACCACAATTTTCAAATGGCTCATGTCATAACAGCTTAAAAATCCAGCTCATTTTGAATTTTGAATCAGCTGGTAAAATAGTTTGAAAAATATTTGTTTTATTTAGCTGTAACTTTGAAATGAAATGTATTATAATTTACTTGATCATATTTTTAACTTGAATTTCCAGTTTGTGGTCTCAAAAATAACCTGTAGCTGCAGTTTGGACTTTGGAGTTTGCACAAAGCTTAAAACAAAACTAAAATGAATAGAAAATAGAAAAGTTGTTCAGTTGGAAATTTTATCGAGTTGATTTTCCCCCCAAAAACACAATTTTCTCCATTTTTTTGGGCAAAAGGAATCTGTTTCTTTCACTGTAGAATGTAGGAACTTTATATTTAATATTTTGTACACTTTTGCTTTAAGGTTTGAATTTTGAATTTTGAAAAGAGGCAGAGCAGAGGTAGTAAAATAACGTAGAATGAACTTGTGCGTGTATATTTACATTATTTTTGTGACTTTTTGGTCTCTCATTTCGCTGTTAATTCGTTCAGACCTGTTTTCAAGACTACAGACTGTAGATTGTAGACTCAAGTTTAGATGGATTCTCTATTCTTGGGGAACTTTCTACAGACTGCAGACTACAGACTTGCTCCAAAGTTACCGCCGACACGGCCAACAACAATAAAAAGTGACATGTTGAAATACGTAGATTAATCGTCGTGGAAGAACAAGGCCGATCGTGTAATGTGCTTAACAATCATTCCTCTAGAATCTAGAATCTAGACTTTAGACTCTTGACTTTCACACTGAATATATTTTTACGATTCACAATCTAGAATCTAGAATCTAGAATTTAGAATTTAGAATCTACAGAAAAATGTATAGACAGTCAATATTCACTCTTCACGGTTCACTGTTCACTGCTCGGTTAACACAGCAAATCAAACCAAACAACAAACCACACTTACACCGACACCAAATCCAACACCAGCACAAATACAAACACAGTACGATCCGATTCGGATTTGGAACTCAAGCAAACGCGAGCTTCGGCTTCGGCGTCCTCATCCTCCTGACTCCACGTGGCGAATGGGATCAAAATGAAAGTGTGTCTGCTCTCAACTCTCAACTCTCAACTATTTCTCCACGTTGAATGTTCCAATGCAACTGCTTCGTCTTCCCTTTCGTCTTCGTCTTTGCCTTTGGTCTCGGCTTTTGCGTTTTCCTTTTCCCTTTTGCTCTGGTTTTGGTTTCGGCTTGGGCTTTCGCTTGGGTTTTTGTTCCTGCCTGGAATAATAAGAAATGTAAAGAATGCGGGTAGTGGAAAAAATTCACATGTTTTTGCTGCTGTCCTTGTCTCATTCTTTACTTCGTAAATCAAAGATTAGTTCACGCACCAACACCAAGTTTTTTTCTTTCTATGAAACAGGACAGACGACAGCAGACAGCCGACAGTGCATAAAGTGCTTGCTCGTTCTGGTTCTGGTTCTGTTTCTGTGCGTATAAATGTCTTGTTTTATTTACTATCTGTAATTTATATATATTGTCCCTTTCACCTCTTCCATCGTCCACAATCTACAATCCACAATCCGCAGGACAAGACAAGATGATCTTTTGAATTTGGAGCAGCGGGCTCTTTTTAAATAAATAATAATTATTGGATAAAAATTGTTCCTAAAATGTTCAAATCTCCATGATAATTTTTCTGTTACCAAAAACGGTGCAACCAAAAAAATAGAAAGAAAGAAAGAAAGAAAGAAAGAATGAGAAATTACAGTTGACAGTAAGAAATATTGCGAGTTATTATATTTTTTAGTATATTTATTGTAGTCATCAGGATTATTATTATTATGTTTTAGGATGAAAAATAAGGGAAAATGAGGAGGAGAAAGGAAACTCTTCATCTTCATCTTTTATTTGTGGTTCGTGGGAAAGAAAAAAGAAAAAAGAAACGGATCGGAACATTCAGAGATAATAATAATATAATACAAGATGAGTGCAAATATAAAAAATGTAGAGAATATAGAGAATATAGTGTCGAATGTTGAGAATGGAGAGGAAGAAGTTGTAAAAATAAAGAGGGGAATGATAGGCCTAAAAACTCTAGTTTTTGTAGCTAATCATGCGATAGTGTTCCAGTAAATGTAGCTGTACAGTGTACACTGTACAGAGTATAGATATATATGATATATCTCTACACAGTCTACAGTCTACACTCTACACTTTTGGAGGTAGTGGATAGATAAAATGTTTCCAATGGGCCTCATGTATCACCTGAATTCAAGACGTATCACAATAACAAGTTCATCACGTCCTCATCTCATCCGCCTCTCTGTTCTCTGTTCTGTATTCTGCACACTCTGTAACTCTGTACATTCCAGATTCTAGATTATAGACTCTAGACTCTAGATTGGAGATATTCTTTCTACCTTGTACTTTTTCCTATACACTTTTCCATTTGACTCGGTTCTATTTTATATTTTCTGTTTTCTGTTTGCTCCACTCGAAATACAATCTATCTATCTGCCTACCGTCTTCACCGTGAACAGCAAGCAAGTGGAAGAGACAAACTCTTACCTCTTACACTTCAACTTACAGTGATATTGGGAACGGAGAATCTAGAATGGAGAATGGAGGAAAAAATCCCGGGTACAAGAAATCGCCTCAAGCATATGTACAACATACAACATACAACATACAAGGCAAGAAACTGAAAGGAAATCTACAATCTACACCGCACCAACACCCAACACGTACACGAGTATTCTCCTCTGTTACGTAATACCAAGGAACCAACTCCTTCACTTTTTCTGCATCTCTCCTCTACTCCGTCTCAGTCTCAGTCTCAGCCCAGTTCTCGGCCTGTATTCACTCTTTACTTTTTACCCGATTTCGACTCCAACTCCAACTCCTCCGGTTTTCATGACCATGCAGTTCAAAAAACTAGTACATGCATAAAACATACAGAGTACAAAATACAAAGTACAAATGCATAGACAGTGTACAATGCCAGTGCCAGTGGAAGACCGAAGAACCTCTCGACTCTAGACTCTTTATTCTCGACCGTCGACTCGGTTTATCTTGTCTGTTCCGATCTCTTCTCCTATTTCAGTGTATGGTGTATGGTTGATAGTTGATAGTTGATGTATGTCTTCGTGTAATGTGTATGAGAGACTTTGGGCTTTGGGCTTTGAGCTTTGGACTTGTTTGCCGTGGGCCCTGTGCTGCGTTCAACAGACAGCAGATCTCCGCCCACTCATACTCCTTTTACACTGTACACTGTTTGGATATTTCCATATCCATTTACTCTGTGAGGTATTGTGTTGCATCCGCTTGCATCCGCTTGCACTCTGTATCTCATATCGCATGGCTACGCTTTTCTCTTTTCTCTTTGCTATTTCTTTCTCCATCTAGAATCTAGAATCTACATTCACGCAGCACACAGCTCATAACCACCAGCCTAAAAGATAGCTCCAAGAACAAAAAAAAAGTCCGAGACTTTTAAGACTTTTGAGACTCCGCGATGCGATGAAAGAATAAAAGTCAGCTCTTTCCTATGAACAAGGAGCACAGAGCATAGAGAAAGGGAAAAGCAAACTCGACGTTCGGTATTCTTTATTCTTCACCATCAACATCAGAATCACAATCACAATCATATTCACATTCACACTCACAAGACTCAAGACTCAAGACTGAGGATTCAAGCCATAAAAAACCAACACCACAAGCAAAAGCAAAAAAGCAGTACATAATATTTTTGAAAGGGGAGAGCAGACATACGTTACGTTAAAAAATATGTAGAGAATACCCAACACACAACACACAAGTCAGACCGAGAACAGAGAAACAAGAAGCAGAAAAATGTCATGCGCTTGGAATTGGATTTGGAAATAGTGCACACTGCATCAAAATGATATGACTCAAGACACGAGACTCAAGACTCAAGTCACTGACAATGAATACTGCAACTGGAGCTGAAACTGAAACTGGAGACACTAAATAAAAAATATTTATGCCAACCCACCAACTTTTTTATTTCCTTTATTCTCATCATTTTCATATCCGCTTTCCAGTGGTTTCCTAAATGTATATTTTACATTGTATATTTATATATTTATCGCCATGTTTAATGCGGCTATTGTGGTGTGTGGATTGTAGTGTAGAGTGTGGTGAATGGAATTGTGAAAGAAGACAATTTGCCATGAAATACTGATTCATGCTCCGTATTAGTCAAATACAGTGTCTTTTCCCATCTTTCATTTTCCATCGCCACACGCCACACGCTATCACATCCCATCATCGCATAACGCATCATCATTTGTCCCTCAGTTTTGCCTGGTGTCTGGTTTCCTTTGTCCTTTTCCTGGTATTTGGAGACAAATGCCAGTTTAAAAGGAACAGTAGAGGCGGTTGACGGTTGACTACTGGATCCTGGAGTTTTGAAAAAGGGAACATGAAAAAGAAAATACGGCCAAAGAAACCATATTTTTTCCGTATTTAGTATTTACGAAATTGCTGTACCAAAAAAATCATCCATTCCATTTAGAAACAAATAAAATAAAATTAGCAATATTTCCAGTCCGGTCTAAAGTCTAAAGTTAAAATTCTAAATTCCTACAGTTTAAAGTTTAAATATCTTGTTGGATCTTGAACTTAATTATTCATCAAGTGTTTTCCTCATTTTGCATGTTAGCTTGTAGATTCCATAAAACAAAACATAAAATGTACAATACATAACAATTTACAGTTTACAGTTTATAGTCACGCTTCAGACTTGAGTCTCGAACTAGAAACTAGAAACTCGAAACTAGAAATTTGAGATGAAAAAAGGAAGGAAAATGAAACTGGAGGAGTAACTGTACACCGTAAACCGTAAAACGCAAAACATAGCCGTACCGGCGTGTATTTCTGTTTCACAGTAATAAACTGTCTCGTCTCTCAGTATCCGAGTGTCTGAAATGTGAAGTTGAAGTTGGAGTTGGGATATTTCAAAGGAGAGGAAGAGAAAGAAGGAGAAAGTGGGAAATAAAAGGAATCCTTCTTGTTCTCCTTCTCATCCTAAAGCCATAATTTCATGTAATGTGTAATGTGGAATGTGCATAGTGCTCAGGACTATGTAAAAAGGGAGAGTAAAAGTGTATAAAAGAGAAACAGATCGAGTGGGTATCTTAATGAAATGAAATCATGAATCATGAAAAGCCGTATGTCAACCTGTAACCAGACCAGACCAAGCCAAACCAAACCAAACCAAACTCAAGAAATGAGACAGGAAAGTCATTTCATTTGAGGGAGGAAGAAGGAAGCGGAAAAGTAGGATATTATTATTGTAGAAAAGAAGCTTATGGAAAAACAGTGGTGGAGTTTTAGGGAAAGTCATCGTAAACTACATTGTACATTATACAGTGTACAGTAGAGTGCATCAAATTTACATGTTTTGAGAAAATTTAAGTCAGGACCCCGTCATATTGTTCCT
>JAQGBH010003734.1:0-18915 GCA_034698265.1 Sminthurinus aureus
CTTATGTATAATGCATTTAGCAGCACATTACAAATTACAAACATGAATAATATGATGAATATACCAAATATGTACCTCTATGAGTCTCATGATTAAAATCTCCTCGGACAACTAATTCTGTGAAAATGGTTCTAAAACACCTGACAGTTGGCAATAATTCTGACCGATTGTCTTTATCTTCTTCATACAGGGAGGACAAAATGTCGGGAAGTAAAATAGCATTCTTGCGACTTGCCAGAAACAGCTTTGTTTTCTCCTTTAGAGTGGATTTTTCTTTCATGATGCCGAATGAATGGAAATATAAAATATATTAGCACACAAATCAAAGTAACTTCACACTAGGAAACCAGAAATACACAAAATTAATTGTGATTAAATGCTCAAAAGCAGTGTACGTGTAGATCAAAGATTTTAAGTACTCCAAGTCCAAAGATGGAGGTTCTATTTCCGTATTTATTTTTTCCAAATTCCGTTCACTTTTGCCGTTTGATAAGGTATGCAAGTAAAGAAATAATAGTGTTGTATGGAATGTTTGCTTAAAATGTAAAAAAAATCAACCGCTACACATTTTTTATTTACGAATTCTTGGCATTTTTTATGACTCATGCAAGCTCTGTGACCATTTAACTAAAAGGTAGGTATTTTTTAGTACAAAGATGAATTTGCTTCTGTAGGTTTTCCCACTGTACATATTTTAAGAAATGTTGCCGGCAATATTTCTATCTTTTCTTTTTTGATGCCAAAACACCATTTTGAAATTTTCAATTGTCTCTTAAATTTTAATTTTGGAGGTCATAGGCTAATGAGCTTTCTCAGTGAATTCAAGTGCTGATCTCTGCCAGGCATTTTGATGTACACTCAATTTTTCCTATGTGCAAATCAGGTTTCAAGCGTAGGCATTTAGAGGCAGGAATTTTATCTTGCACCCTACTGAATAAAAATAAATGTGTCAGTCAAAATCAGTCATGAATTTTCCAAATTTGACCTCTATTTCATTTTGTGGTGTTCATGCTAATTGTCTTTTTTACTGCCATAGTGTATTTACACAAAAGTCTTAAGTTTTAAGTGGAAATTTTTATTGTTCTTCTGCGTTTCATTGCTTTGAAATCATGTGCAACAAAACTTTTTACTGATAAAGCGTGATTCACGGCCAATTTTGATTATTGACTAGAAAAACTGCAGCACAGTAATGACACATAAAGTAAACGACACACAAAACAAAAAATAAAAGCCCATTTGTAAAATGTTTAGCCATTTAAAATTCTATTTTGCTAGTTTTTTATTTGGTTCAGAATTCAGTCTTTTTTGGATTGAGCTTGGTCGTTGCATTGCATTGTAATAATACTAGTAAAACTCTAGATCATGATAATTAAACATATTTTAAAGAAGTGATAAAAACAAGATGTACATAATTGCAGTCTGTGTTACATATTTGTCGTTAAAAATGAGCAAAATTGTAAAAAATTCCGGTTACAAGGATTGAAACATCCAAGAAGTTAAAAATCAGAGTTGAAAATGTGCAAGAATCGTCCGCTCCAAAGATTAAAACTTCAAAGCCAGCTCCGCGGTTTTCGTCTTTATAGCTAAACTGTGCGCTTAAGATGAGGTCAATGCCCTTCTAGATTTTCTCTGTCTAGATTTTGCAACCTATTGCATTTGAGTCATGTGTATTCGTTGACGTCTCAAACTAATTCATTTTAAATTGAGAATTTAAGGTAATTAAAATATGTTATAATTCTGTTTTTTACAGTTTTTAACTTTACGTATTTTTATACTCGTTTGAGAATCAATTTATAACACTTTCTATAAAATAAAATTGAAAATACGGTTTTAATTTTAAATTTATTCTTGTTTTCAATATTATTTGCAGATTTTCTCGTTCGTTTGTTGTTTATTAACCACAGTCTAATACGATTTCTGATAATTGTGCAATATTCTAACTCAATTTTACTTGATCTAATTTTTAGATGAACGTCTCACATGGCTATGAAACTATTGGAGCGGGTAAATGGTCGTTACAAGGTTCTATCAGTCAAACTGGAAATCAGTGTACTGCTATTGCCGCTGTTGGAATAGCATCATCCTATTTAAGACATCCTATGCTATGGGATTCGTCGGTTTTGGATGCGATAATTATAAAAGGAATGACTTTGTATGACCAGCTTTATAATCAGTTAACTCCAGCTGAACAACTTGTTAGTGGTGGTTTGTTAAATGCAGATGAAGTGACAAACTTTCCAATAATTTTGTCCGAGAGAGAATGGCTCAAACTGGATCCTTGCAATTTTGATCTCCAACCTCAGTTACAAGGCTTTCTGAATTCAGCCATAAATGATACCAATTCAGAAAGAAGCTTACAATCTTGTTTAATAAAATTTCTAAGAATTCAAACACAGACTTTAAACTCATATGCCATGTTAACGTGTAATGGTTACACGTTCTCAATAATTCGAAAAAAGTCCAGAGTTTATTTTCTAAACAGTCACAGTTCTAACAGTCTGGGATTGGCTGATGGACGGGGGGCAGGAGTCATCATAGTCACAGTAAGATCAAGTGCCGCTCAGGAAATTT
The DNA here is from genome assembly GCA_034698265.1 of Sminthurinus aureus. Classification (NCBI taxonomy): domain Eukaryota; kingdom Metazoa; phylum Arthropoda; class Collembola; order Symphypleona; family Katiannidae; genus Sminthurinus; species Sminthurinus aureus. Next base: position 2,572 of record JAQGBH010003734.1, read on the forward strand.
CAACAATTATTAATTCAAATTTGGATAGAAAGAATCGGAGGTATTTTGACGAAAATGGAAATTTCTGTGAGAATGAAGCCAGGACCTATAATTCATTTGCGATTGTTCCAATACACGTTGATTTATTAGGAACACATGAGAAAGGTAACTTTTAGTATGAATATTAGATGCTTTTACCTTGCGTTTTATATGTACACAAAAATATCTAACATCCGATTATTACTTTTGCTAGCAAATGTAGAACAAATAATTACAAAAATAAAATGACTTTTAAGTTGAAAGAATGTTAAATATTTTTTATAGGTCCATGGATCAAATTACGAAATACCATGAATAATAGCAGCCCTCAGTCAAGTCAAAAGAAAGGAAATCAAACTAACTTTCAACCCGATTCAGCTTACAATGGTAAATCAAAGCAAAGTCTTTCTAAAACTCATATTTTTCAACTGCGTAAATAAGTGAATTATAATGTTTGAAATTATTCGTTTTACTGCAGTACTAAATAAATGACGTGTTCAATTTTAAAGGTCCTCCAAATCCTCAAGAAGATCATTCGGACGGTTCCATGAATGGTAAAAGCTGAAAACTATCAATAAACGTCTAATGAAATAAATAAAAAGTAGTTAATCAGTTCAGGGTAATCAAAATGTTTTTTTATGTTGCAGGTGCTGGCCACCAGTCGGATGAAATGGAAGATAAGGAAGAGAGTTCTCAGAATTCGCCCAATGATGATGATGATTCTCTTTCCAAAAGTAACGAATCTGTTTTAAGAGGTAATTTGTATTTGCATTGAAAAAAATACACTTCTACAGTTTGCTTTCACCTTACTTTAAAGTCATTTGGCGGCAGGAATTTGTTCCTTTTTTATTGATTTTCATCATGTGTTATACCACGTCCAGAAAATTGCTGCCTCAAAATGTCTTGGATGGGGGAAGCATGGAGGGCATTTTGAGGCAGAAAATTTGACTAAGAGCTAAAAAATGCTTCCACCTGAAAGCTTTGAATCTGACAACCCTCTAAATGTTTTATTATTTTTTCAGAATTGGACAGAAAAGAGCAACAAATGCTACAGTTTTGTGTGTCACTACTACAAAATTTTGAAGAACACGTAGCAAGTAAAGGGGTTTATTCAACCAAAAATGATAGAAGTCAAGCCGGGAAAAATATCAACAAACTCTCTTGGCCTGCTACCTGGGCTGATCTCATCAGACTCCTTCACATCAAAGAAAACAAAAAGCCACAGAATTATTCAAGGAGAATGAAGACAGCATCCAAAATAATTTCAGCTCTTAATGTTCCTTCGTTTTCAACGGCACTCAGTACTGAGCTCACAAAAATGGGATTTTCCAAGAAATCCATCCAGGAATGTGAGTTATTCAAAGTAAATGATTCAAATCAAAAGAAATTAAAAAGTCCACGGTCACGAAATCAGAAACAGAAAAGGTTCCGAACAGGTTCTCCAGATATCCAGCAATCACAATTTAACACTGGTGAAAAGAATAAAAGTACAGAATCAAGTCGTTCCCATCGTTCCACAACTCAAACATTCAATGAAGTGAATAATAAAGATAAAACTAAAACAAATAATTTCAAATCAAAGAGTTCATCAAATCATCAAAATGGTGATTCTTATTCAAGTTTTTACGATAAAAATTCCGATTTGTCATCTACTGATAACTACGATGATGATCTTCCATATGACAATTCCGATGATGATGATAGCTGTCTTTCGAAAGAAACTCTTCTTTCCACATTTCAGATAAAGGAGCAAGACTTACTTTATAAGCCTCCAAGTAAATTTCAAATTAGTTTTACTAAAGATGAATTTAATGAAATATACATACCAAACAAAGATAAAAATAAACCTGGAAGCTTTAATAATAAAGAACTGAATACTAAACTTGGTCATAAAATACTAAAAGCAACAAAAACCTGTTCATGGACAAATCGTCGTGGAGCTACAATTCATAGATCTGAATCAAATGTGAATTTCTGTCGACTTGATGGTTATTGTAAATGTTCCATGTGGTTCAAAATTACATTGAAGAAAGAAGAAATGACAAAAGACTCTGTGACTTGGGATTGTGAAATATTGAATATTGATGAATTTGAGCTGATACAATTAAAGGAAACGGGAAGACAAGTTCGGAATTCAGATAGGACAAAATTAGGTGAAACAGTCAAGCATATTCCTGCAAAACTGCATGATGTGACCCACAAAGCGGACAGATGCGGATTGGCTAAACTTCATAAAAATCATGGTCATCAAAGTGTTGCAGCATTAAGAAAACTAAAAGCTGAACTGTGTAAAAACTCTAGGATACTTCCTAATTCACCACTTCATGATTTATATGCCCTAAAACAAGTACTAAAAGAAAAATTAAATCCAACAAGAGCAGTTTCTGGTTTCATCCAAAAAATTGGTGGTGATCCTTTTTATTTTGAAATGTTCATGTTTCCTCAAATGGCATTTGCTAATGATTTACAAAGTAAAGAGAGGCTTAATCTGATCATCGATTTGACGGGCCAAAGAGCAGTCGTTCCTAAAAATCCTGGTACGAAGAGTTCAAAAGATAAACCACCTTTAAAATTAACAATTATGGCGAAAAACAGTAAAACTAAAAATGCTTGGCCATTAGCAGAAATTATAGGTGTACCAAGAAATGGAGACTATTTTCAAAACTTTTTCAATAGAGTCAAAACAGCATTTAAAAAAGTTAAAAACTGTGAATTCCAACCAAGTATTATTTGTATCGACTTTTGTTTCGCCCTAATTCACGGATGTTTAAAAGGATTTAATATGGAAACCTTACCTAACTATCTTTCCCAGTGTTTTAAGGTGTGTGTAGATCCTTCAGCTGAATGGCCGAGACATTGGTCATTCTTGTTCATATGTACAGCTCATGTTTCCCATGCTTTCTACAGAAATATTTATAAAAAAACTAAAAATAAAAATAAATCCCAACTAGCTCTTTCAGCACTTGCTCGTCTTCAGGAATGTGTAACAATGGAAAATTTTTATAAAATAGCAAGTGCATTTATCTCTATATTTGGAAAAACCCATCTAGAGGAAGAAAAAATTACTGAATATGTGAATTTGTTAAAAGCCCGTAATGTGTCTATCCTAGAAACCATAGAATCTGAAGGAGAATTGGAAGAAATCTATGAGATTGAAGATTCCATTCAGGAAATTGGACTACAACGATTTTCCCTTCAAAGAGAACGATCAGATTTCTTTTGGATTTTTCAACAGTTGATAACAAAAATTTTGAGTGATTCTGATGTGGGAAATAAAAAAAGTACAATTTATTATGGAGTGGATCCATCAAAATTTGATAAAAAACGAAAAAGTCCAAATTTAAATAAAGTGATTAACTATTCTAAAGACCAAGAGCAAGATGAAGAAACTACACTAGGCTTGATTAGAAACCCATATCGAAATATAAAAATAATTGAACAAATGCTTCTTCACTATATTCCATATTACTGTCTTTGGAGTTGTATGGCAGTTAGAACTGAAAATCCACAGTTTGTCAGAATGACATCCGCTCATGTAGAAGCATTTTTTCATTTAGATAAACACGTGTTTCATAAGAAAAAAAATGTTCAAGCCAATGACTATGCAAGAGAACATACTATAGTTGTCTCTGGTATCATGTCTGACTTGGTTCAGAACGGAATGTCTAAAGGATTTATCCGTAGAACACTGACCAATAAACAAGCTGTAAATAAATTGAGTGATGAATATTTCGTGGCTGAAGAGCAGTGGACAGCAAAAAAAGATAAAAAACCTATTAAAGAGTCAAAACATTTTTCAAATGTTTCAACTTTCAACAACAATTTTGGTCGAGGAGATAGAAAAATTCCATCTGACTCAAAAAAATCCAAGCCAGAAGTAAATTCTCGTCAAACCTCTCCTCAAAAAGAAAAACTATCGGGAAAAACTCGAAAAAGGAAACTTAGTGAACCATCTGAAACCGAAAAGCAATTTATTAGTCAAGTTCCGCCTAAAAAGGGTAAAATATCAATAACAATAAACCTCAAAGACGGAAAAATAATAAGTAAAAAGAGACCAACTGACGAGCAGAATAAATTACTCTCTTGGATTTCTCCTCTTGACATCTTTGCAAAAACAATGAATAATGACATTCTTCGTTATAGTGATCTTCAGACTCTGACAATGAATCATCAGATTAGAAACTTTATAATCCAGTTTTTGGTAACAGTGATTGAAAGAGAAATTGATCTTTCGGCCCGTCGGATTTGTGTCCTTGGTCCCTGTGATTTGTATTTCCAACTCAGGTCTAGTGGTAAAATTAAAATGAAACAATCAATATCATTTAGAACAGTGATAAAAAGAAGAATCGCTGCTAAGGATGTAGACGTAATTTACTTTCTCACCTTATATGGTGGTCATTATTTTATTGTCAAATGTGAAAGCGGGAAAATAATATTCATGGATTCTCTTCAAGGACATACCTCTCCCCAAGACCAAAAAAGTATTTCCAAAAAGATTGTCAAATTCGTTCAACAAGAGTTTGAACTACAGTTATCAAAGAAATTTATAATATTTAAAGATTTTCCGCAACAAGAAGATGGAAGTAGCTGCGGACTCTTTGCCTTGGAAGGCCTTCGAGCTGATATTGAAACAGCAACACCTGTAAATATCCAAGTTCAAGCAGCAATCCGGATTGATCTACTGAAAACTCTTTTGCAAACAACTGAAATTGGTGAAAAAATCCTAGAGCTCCATGAAAATGATGATGTCAGATTAGAAGAGTTTTTTCAATATGAAAGTAGGTTAAACATTACTGCAAAAAATAAACTTGAATTTGTTAATTTCATGTTATTATCATTTTACTGTTACTATTACTGTTCTACATCCATAAGTGTACCAAAATAAAAATTAATAAGAAGTTATGTCCTAAAATATTAAATGTTATTTTAACCTTTTCAGATTTCTTGGCCAAAACTTCGGATGTCATCAGTGACATTTATTCCAGTGATTCGTCCGGTCGTGATCACCGACCATGAAACGAGCAGCAGTCCAGTATAAATGTTCAAAAGAGTCTATTTAATTTTATTTATACTTTTTCAATTAGTTTAGAAACTTGTAATGACATACAAAATACAATTCGTTAAATGCGGCCTGTTGATTGTTATTTAAAGTTATCCAAATTATCCAAGTAAAAAAAGTCTTTACATTTTGAAAGAAATATAAGAAACTATTAGATTTAATCAAATATTAGCTACAGTTACGACACATAAATATTAAATTCAAATTACAGCTTTTCTCTTTTTGATTATTAAAACTTCCAATAAAACACATTCCTGTTGAATAACCACAGCAAAATTATCCTGTGTTATTAGAGCAAAGAGCAAAATAAAGTTAATGTGAACTTGAAAGTCATTTTGGGGCAGCAATTTCTACTAATTTTGAACATCAAACCTGGATATTTTGCGGTAGGAATTTTTTCAAGTCATATAATATTTCAGTGTATATAATAAAAAATTTGTTTTGAATTTGGTTTATAGTATTTTACAATCTGGTTTCGATTTATTTTAAAGGGCTTCGGCAAATATTTATCTACTTAACTTTCGTAACTTCATGTACTTGAGTTATAGCCGAAGTACAAAGCTTAAGTATACGTTAGCACAAGTTCAGTCGTAAATAAAACATGATCAAATTCTTGCCTCAAAATGCCCAGGTCTTCAATAAAAAAAAGAAATTTGCTGCCTCAAAATGACTTCCAATGTACATTGTGCAAAACAAGGTAGAAAGTTTTACATTTACATTTACTGCTAGAGTGTGCATTTAAAAATGTATATTTACCGTATTTTTCTGAACTTACATAAAATTTGCTGTTAAGTGGTTAAATAGCTAAATATTGTAAAAGTCTATTGTCATTTAAAATAGCTCCATATAAAGGTACAAATTACTCTTGACTTTCATATTATAGTATTTAAGTGTACTGAAAATTACAATGTATACATATAGAAACAAAAAACGTTACCTGCAATCATAAAAAATTATTCTAATCAAAATAACCTTGACTTTCGCAAGAAATAAATATGGATTCCTAATAACATTACAGTATTCACATTTCAACGACGCTTCTTTAATCAACTAAAATTTGTATTAGCCTACGGTTTCGTCATCTCGTTTTACATTGTAGTTGTACGGTGGTTTATTCTGTTGTGTTGTTGAAAGGATTTTTTGTTAGTAAACTGAAGGCAGCAGACAGAACAAAAAAGGCTAGATTGAACTTCAAGTAGGCCCTTCTTTTTTAGTTTCTCTTCCACAGATTGATGAGCTTGGTGATGACGAAGAAGTTTTGAAGGAGCTGAAACACCAATTTTTTTCCACTTGCACTGTACTTCAGGCCACGAACAGTAATACTTTTTATCTGACTTTTTATAGGGATGGGGACCTGGAGTAAATTTAATGAGCCTCATCTTAAGTGTACTATGATTATTCTTCTTTATTGTAGTTTTATTTTCTGGAACTGGAAGTTTGTATTTTACAATTTTTGTGACTTGTTTTGCGGCTCGTTTAGGTATCATTTTAAATGGCGTAATTTTAGGCAACACATTAAACATTTTATTCGGCTCACTCTTCGAGTTTTGAGTCTTATGTACTGTCTTTTTGTCAATACTATACTTTCGATTTACTGTAATGACATCAATTGTTGAGCGGTTTAAATTCCCTTCTACTCTCTGCTCTTGAAGTAGTTCAGCAATTTTAGAACTCAAATCTATTTTATCTGTATTTTTTGTATTCTTTTGGAAAGATAATGGTGCTGTTTGTATTACATTTTTATTCAAATTTACTTCCTTTGAAGTTTCAGGTTTCACGGAAGGGGCAGAAGGCTTTTTGGTAAATGTCACGATTATTTTATTTTTTCTTGGAGGAAACAAAAAATTTCTTGGAGTTGAACTTGAACTGATTTTTGCACAGGATGTTTTCAGTACAGGCTCAGTTATTTTGATATTAATTTCTTGACTTCTTGTTGGTTCAACTATAAGCTTCTATGAAATTCAAAATTCAAAAGCATGAATATTTTTAACATAACATAAATATCTTCAAAATAATATGAGAAACATTGTTTTGCGTTAATTGAAATGTACATTAGTTTTTACTCTTAGAACAAAAAATGTATTATATAGCCAAATTGTTCTTGAAATTTAAAAAGAAATATAGAAAGGCAAACCTTACACACCTGATTAAGACTATTATCGTTGGATATAAATTTCATTTCTTCAATTTCCCAGAGAAAGCTGTTAATTGCACCGGTCATCTTTGGATATTGTTGATTTAGGTCAAAACAATCATCATGTAGATGAGCACTGGACAATTTTGGACACAGCATCTCATTAAGAGCTGGATATTTTACAAACAATCTAGTAATAGTGCAGCAGATGTTAAAAGCCTTATTTCCAGAAAATCCAAGAGCCAACTTGGCTAGTTTCTTTATGAATGACGCCACTACACTGATTTCTACATCCCTGTTAATTAGAAGTTTAATAAATTTTTAAAATATTTTCTCAGTACATATTTTGCACTTGCAGATAATAGTATCTTTGAACATCATATTATTAATAAAGTACATTTCTTAATAATTAATAATGACGTACTGTGTCAAGAGAACATCCAAAAAAAACTGAATGCATTGCTCACTATTATACAAAAGTAATTTTTCATGTGCACAGATAGAATAGAGCATTGTATAAAAATCCGGAACGTCTCTGTTTACAACAAGAAAATAGGCACAATTTTGTACATAACCTACATTTAAATATGCATTTAAAATACGAAAAATTAATTCTAAACTATTATAATATCAAAACTGGTTTTCGTCCAACCTATGCGACTTACATTTGATGTTCTGTCATTAGTATAAAAAGTCCTTTTATTGCCCTTAAATGTCTCGTGGCTTTGGTTTCCATGTGTTTAAAATGATTAAAAATCCGAGTTAACGTTGAAGCAACATCAGACCCAAAATTGAAATTCGATAGTAAACTGAATAAACGCTTCTCGTTTCTTCTGTAATCGACTTCACTTAAACTCAAAATAAACTCTGTGATGACCTGTAAAATACGTTCCAAACCAAAATTAAATTTTAATTTACAAAACAGTGGCACTTTTCTCCTTTTTTCTAGCTTTAATGTACAAATAGAACATGAGCATTACAAATTGTAATTAGTTTTGTAAACAAAAATTGAGAGATGAACTTGTGTAGTCAGTTTTCTTACCAATATTAAGTTATGGCATGGTATTTTGTCAGCGTACATTTTCTCCATATGACAGAAGAATACAATAGTTTTGATTCCTTCAAATCTTATATTTTCATTTTCATGTGTATTTACTATTCTTATAATGGTTTTTATCATGATAGAGTACAAGTTTCGTACTAAATCACATTTTTTTCTACCAATGCCTCCAACTAAAATCAAAATAAAGATCACAGTGAAATAACTTAATCTATGTTCATTCTTTTATGTTTTGTATCTTTACATTTTTATTAAACTTGCATGCAATATAATTCAATTTACCTGCTTGAACCTCGAAATTTAAATCTTCAGTAATAACCAACTCATGAAATACATGCTTTAATTCACCAAAGAGTTGATGCTCATTTATTTTGTGATTTTCAGTTTTCGTAGACTTTATAACAGAACGAAATTCCGGAAATTTTACAGCAAACTCATCTAGTCTGTCCATTTAGTCAACGTTTTACTAAATTTTAAAACTGGACAAAAAATAAAAGGTACACAAACATGATAATTTTAATATTTTTATCTCAACAAATTCGCCGTATTCAAATTGCATAAAAAAAGCTCAGGTGACCTCAGGGATGTCTGCGCAAAATTTTTACACTCTAAATATTTTACTTGACTTTAATTTTGGGCAAATTGTTTTGCATGTTATAGCATTAGATTTTTCGCGAAAATTCATGCTTACGGAACTTAAGTTTAAATGCACTTAAATACAGTTAATTAGCTAAAAGCATTAAGTTTCCCAGCTTCCTTCAATTATGAAATTGCTAATAGCTAAGTAACCCGGAATAAAATTACCCATTGCTGATTAGCAAATACGAATGAATGCGTTTTATCAAAACATTTTACACACTTTATTATCTGAAATGTGGAATAAATACTTTTTAACAAACCATTTTTTCTACATGGCACGTCTTTATGAAACGAAATAGTGATCAGCCGTGAATAATAACGTACAAAACTTATTTTGACTCTGTTTCTAACAGTGCCAAATACTTTCTGTAAATTTTTCTGCATTTTTATGCATTTTCTCTATTTTCACGGCGCTATGCGCTAGAGCTATGGGCGTTCATGCATTCCGTCACCTTAAATCAATAACCGGTAGTTATTTGTTGCTTTGTAACGAATTTGGAGTTGATCGGTCTGGTTTTACAAATTTTAGAGACGCTTTTCTCCGAATTTTACCCCCATGCGCTAAATTATTGCGCGCAACAGCGCTCCGTCATCGCAAATCGAAAGATGACATGGTTACAAGTATTATGAAGAAGCCTTAGCGCAAACAATTGCATTTTGTGAATTCTACGGCAATTTTACACTTTTTTGTTGATGGCGTCGGTACAACTTCACAGACATCAAATCTTGACCCTGAAAATGCCTTAAAAACCCGGACTGTACACATTGAGGAACCTACATAAAGAGCAGTGTTGAACAGTAAAAAAATGTTTGAAGAATATAAATTAGAACACAACACGAGAGTTAGCACTGAGACCAAAACATTGAAACCTGAGAGAGATTTTTACCCCTCAAAACCCGATTCAATCTCCGCACACATGTTGACCCTACATGTTTTTAAATACAGATGTACACATGCAAACTAATGTAACTGGAAATTTCATTCAACGGAGGAAATGATGTGTTGACAGATTTTGATAGAACATGAGATTTAGAAGAAAATTTTTAATTCAATAAGATTTTTTTTTCCAGTTTACCATCCCAGCACCGATTTTAAAATAAAGTTTCCCAAAAAGTTAGCCCAAGACACAAGACACCAAAAACATGTAAACTACAAAAACTTGATTACCAACTCATTTCAGTTTATATAAAAAAAGTTTGAAAATGAAAGGTTGACTGCATGCTACATTCACCACGACACAAAAATCAAGAAACCAGGAGGAAGTTGACTGAGAAAATTTGCAATTGCCTGTTGAGCCAAAAACGGTGGTTGATAACGGACCAAATCTCCAACACGGACATCCCTCAAATCTGGTGGCGTATGATGCGTGTTGTTGACCGCTTGACAACAAGTAGGGTGAAATCTAACTGCCGGTGGATTCAGTGGTCCTGGAGAAACAAGAATAACGTTTTGACGGAGAACATGTTGAAGTTGATTTGGTACGGGTCCATTCGGATTTATAGGGCGTAAATGTTGCTGCTGCTGTTGTTGTTGTTGTTGATGTCGTTGCTCTTCTAGCCTTCGTTCCACCTCCAGCTGCACCCTCATTTGTTGGAATTCGTGTAATAGGCCTTGTAAATCAGCTCGTGCCTCACGATAACGATGGTTTCTTGTTTCACAATTATTAACTACGTTTCGGGTCTCCCTAATTGATCCAGAAAGATCGCTAAGTATTCTCAGTATTAGACTGATTCGATCCATTTTCTGTCCAAATGAAAGCAGCAAAGAACAAAATATAAACATGAAACATGAACCATAAAAAGAGATTTTGACTAATCAGTTTCTTTAAAACCATTTTAGTTTTACACAAATAGTCAAAAATCAAAAGTTCAAAGTAACTACAGAAATAAAGAATACAAAAACGGCATAGTATACTAAAATGTGTGGAAAGGGTAAAGTTTGATATGAGAAGAACGGTAAAACATAATTTTTGATAAATTCAAATGCTGCGTACCAAAAATGGAAGTTAAAAGTCGGAAGTCGGTGATTTTTTCCTGGTTGATGGAAAATGGAGAATGTAGAATTAAATGTTGATTGTTGATTCCACGGCTGCAATTCTTTTTTGAATGAATAGTTCAACGGGAAAAAACTTAGTTGAAATTCAAAAGAGAGGAGACAGCGAGCGAGCGAGTGAGTGAAGAGTGAAGAGGTGAAGGGGAAACGATTGGAGTGCACACGGCACATAAATATTTTCCAGGTAGAAAAGTTGTCAATGTCCATCTTTGGATTTTGGATTAGAACGTGTTTTTCTTCTCAACCTCTCTGTCTTTACTTTTTTCTCTTTGATCCCCGTGGGATGTGGGACTTTTGTTCTTGACTTGTAAATTACAACTTTAATCCCTTCCAACTTCTAGCTTCCAGTGCACACGGCACCAACCAGTCCTTTAAATATCAACTAAATACTCCGTAAATATTCTTTCAATTAGGAGTTGTAATCCTTTTCCTGTTTAGAAAGAGAAGGACACAATTTTGTAGAAGGAGATTAAACCGCAAGTTTGGAAGTTGAGAGGTTCAAGGTTGGCCTTTTATACAAAGAAAGAGTATAGAGAATTCGGAATATTATGTAAAATGTACATGTTTCATTTCATTTCATTGGCATTGAGGAAGCATCCAAAACCCAACATAACCCAATTTTTCATATTTTTATATTTTATGCATCAAACCAAACGGAGACTCAAGACTCAAGACTGCCACAGTAAATAAATAAATTAAAAGTATAAGCAGAGTTTTTTTTTTAGATTTTTTGTTTGAAAAATTTTGTAGGGGAAAAAGGAATAAAAAATGGAATCCATTACTTTTTTACTTATTTTTCATTTATTCATGTTAAACTCCAAGCTCTTTAAATCCAGGTTTGGTTTTGTTCAAGGCAATTTATTTTAAACTTTTTACTACAAGCTAATTTTTGTATATGGGTTGTAGATTGTGGATTTTACTTTAACTCTGAGCCTCGGGTAGAAAATTTTTCATTATTCATTTTTAGATTAGAACATAATGAAAAGCAGCAGTAACTCAGCAGGAGTTTTGGCTAACGTAGGAAAATTCCATAGTTTCTTGCCAAACGTTTACAGTTTTACAGTCTATAGTTGAGAATATTTCATTTATTTACCCCCGTCCGCTTTGGATTTACTGGATTAATTATGTCAGCTCGTGTATTTTGTATTTTTCCTGAAATGAAATATGAATAGACATTTTTTTATACCTTGGCAACACGTGTTTGTAGATTAAAAAGTACAGAGTCTCAAGTCTCAAGTCTAAAGAGCTTCGGAATTCTGAAACTTTATTCTTCATTTTATTGAGCTTTTATTGACATTTGGCATTTGAAATGCACAAGTGTAAATCGTCAGCAAGTAGAAAATAGAAAAGTTGTAGAATAAAAAGTAATGCTCAATTCATTTCCTTATGCAATGCAACAAAAAACAAAACTAATGCTACCTACACAATACACAATGTCATGCCAACCACAAATTCTAATGAATATACGGGAGCGATAAATTACACTGCATAATATTTTAAAACGGCGTTCAAGTCTTTCAACATCATGTTTTAAAAAGTTGGTAAATGCATGAATTTTCTAGTTCATGTCCATGAATTTTGGCTGTTTATAATTCTGCTATGCTTTATCCTTTCTGCGTTTTTCTTTTCTATCGCCTCATCTCAAATATCAAATATCAAATCTTTAATTTCCAATCAATTTTAAATGCATAAAAAATAAAGCCATTTTTACACGCATGAAAACTCAAAATTCGAAAAGGAATCAGGAATCCCTTTTCGTGTTTTTTTCTCCTTTCGGACATTTACGATAGAAACGTAAAATTCAAAGCAGCATGAGAGTTGATACGTGATAAAAGATCATGTCAATCAGACGTTGAAAATTTAAATTTGCTGATACTGTGTTGACTTGCACTGTCCAATCATGCAGATGAGGATAATAATATCATACAGTGCGCTTTAAAAATTCAACATTTATAATTTAACAATTTTCCCGTTTACTAAAATGCATGAAACTTGACAAATATTTAAAATGATGTCCAATGTCCACTGTTTATAGTAATTCAATTTTTTATTAAGATTGTCTTTAAAATTAGCATCATCAATCATCAATTACGTTTCGCTCATGCTCAAAACTTTTGAATAAAATTGATTTTCCTTTTTTGCTGAAAATAATTTTGTTGGGGTGTCAATAAAGTACACACCCACCCTCCACACCAACGCCCCAAGGGGGTGGGGGTGGGGGTGTGGACCTCGAGTAGGGTCCAGGTGACCAATGAGACAAGGGGTGGGTGTGGACTACGGGGCACACTGCCCAATTTCAGGTTAGAAGCGGCAAAAATTCTGATACTGTGACCCTGGGGATAAAAAAATCCACTGATTCCAAATATGAGCTCAGTTTTTACTCTGATATTTTTAAGAGCTTCCTTGATCAAGTCAGTTCGAGTCGGCGGCTGCCATGGTCACTATTTTTTGAGGATCTTCATTCTGCAAATAAATTAGGAAATAAAGAAAGAATACAATTTATCCAAACATTTATACCTGAAATTTCTCAAATTCCGATAAAAATTGAAAAACAAGCCGCAACAGCCTTTGACAAGAAAATAAAAGCACTCTCACCAAAACAGAAAACTAAAATATTTTATTCGGAAAAATTGAAAATTCATTTAAAATTTTATAAACATTATTTAAGTCTGAAATCACCAAATCCGAAGGCGCCATCTATGGAGAGTTTTGTGGAAATAAAATGTACTCAGAGTCGTGGGCGATGTCTCATCGTTACAAAAGCAGTTCCACTGGGTAAACAACATTTTCAGCAGTTTAATCCGTTTTGCAATTTTTCACGCTGTGGCTAATTTAATTTAACGTTGTCTCGTTTTCTTATTTTTTGAAAAAAGGGTCGACGCTGCTCATCGAAAATCCATTTGTCGCCTGTTTGGACGTTTTTAATCGGGATGTCGTTTCAAAGCGGTGTTATCACTGTTTTCAAAAAATCACAGGGTCAAAAGTCACTTGTCTCAACTGTCATTTCGTAAGTACACTCAAATTTTCCATGATTTTGATATTTTTCATGATTATTTTCGAGTTTTGGAAACTTTTTGACATTAAACTGTTGCTAATTTTCAGGCCAATTTTTGTAGCGAGGACTGCCTCCTGGCGGCATTTTCATCGTACCATAAATATGAGTGTCCCTGTTTCCCTCTATTGAGCGACATCTACCGGCACAATCAAGTTGTCAGTCATATTCTCGCTCTAGTCTTCAGAACAATTTGCAGCCTCGGGCCTCAGAAACTATACAAATTGTACACGGAATCCAAAAACCAAGAGCCGTTGGCCAACACAAACGCCATCTATGAGTCATCTGACTACAGAAGAATCCTTGAACTGCATCAAAAAATTGACGCATTTTCAGACTGGACTGCGCCGTTGTCATGTCTCATCCTCAAGCAAATTCTGAAGTGTCAAAGCTCCTTTTTCAACGAGGTTGAAGCTGAGGTGACACTGAAACTGAACCAAGATTTTGATTTGGATGAATTTCAAGAATTCGTCGCCACTTTGATGCTCCACAATTTTGAGTCATTTCTACTAAACTCATTTGCTTTGCAGCAGCCAGAAAAATACTGCAGGAAAAAAGAGTCAAACTACCAAAACTACGGCGCTGCTGTCTATGCCACGACGAGCCTCATAAATCACTCTTGCCTTCCGAATGCTGTCGTTTCCTTTGAATCTCGTTTTGGAACGGCCGTTGTGACTTCCCTTAGGGATTTGAGACAAGGTGAAGACATTCGAATTTCCTATGGCCCAAATGTAAATTCCGAGAACTCGGAAACAGCGGATGATCGAATGAGATATTTAAAACAGAGTTATGGATTTGACTGTGATTGCCAAGGATGTTGCAATGGTTGGCCAGGGTTGAAATTTGCAATGGATTTTAATTCCAATTATAAAGATACTGAAACGGAAGTGGATGTGGATTTAAAAATTCAAGGACTTGAAAATTCTACTGGTCTTCAGGATCCTCTGGAAAAACTAGGAGAATATCGACAAATTCTTAGTCAAATGATGCAAAAGCGTCCAGAAAATCATTTTTCACCTTCGTTTTTACAAAGTCAAGATGGTTTTATACACCTCCTACGGTTTTGTATTGCAAGAGAAAATTCAGGTTTTTGGTAAAAAACAAGAAAATAAAATGCTTTTGCAAATCATGTTCTTTTATTTCCGTGGTTTCTTCTCTTTAGTTTTTAGTTGCTAAAATTTTTTCCGTTTCAATCAATAAATACAACTAGATGCTTAGTCATAACCGGTTGTATAGTTCTTTCATTAAACACATTTTACTGCTGTCCATTGCCTTACTTTCATTTATGTATGTACAATGTACAGTATGTAAAGAACATTGTAACATGAATTGTAACATGAATATGAAACTATAGTTATCAGGGTGGTTCATATGATTTCAAACGCATAATTCCCGAGATTTTACCATTTCCACGTGTTTGGACTGGCTAAAAACGATTTTCTGTCAAGTTTCAACCCGATCTGATTTCGCTAAGGGGTCACTTGACGAGATCAAAGGGCCCAAATCCAGAAAAAAATGTCAACTTTTTGTGGACATCGAACGCCACTCAGAGCAAACGATTCTCTCACAATCAGTTATTTTAAAAACTTGCAAATTGCACGACCCCGACTTTTTCAGTCATCGTCCTAGTTTCAGTTTCAGATCGTTCCAATTCATTTTTACTCTTTCCAACAAAATTTGTACATTTAATGTAATGTACACTAATGATATGTCCTTTTACTTTGTGTTCCTGTGCTGCTGCTGCTCATTTGGAATTTTGAACGTTGTAGCAGCCGGACGCCGTTCATATTTTATTGAAACATTACGAACAGATGGTGGTTATTCCAACGTTTTTCAACGTACTGAGTTGGACTTCATCCATTATGTTTATTCCAACTGACTGTAAATTGTACATTGTACATTTATGAATGTCACAGACTTTAGTCTTTAGCATTCCGATTTGCCTCGAGTTTTGAGTCTCGAGTCTCGAGTCATGCGTATTGTTTTTTTACATTCGGAATTTTGGAGATGTACAATTTTCTTAAGCTCTAAAGGCCAAAGCTACAACGTTAGAAGTTGGGCTGAAAGACAGAAGACACAAACGAAAAGATGTGTCAACTTTCAACACACGAGTACTTTAAAACGGATGAGAATCACAATGACAAATGACAAAGTTTCAGCAGCTCACTCGTGTCAATCAAACGTCAAATGTCACACCATCGTTTGTGAATTTTGCCGCATCCTCTGTCACAATTCTCAACTCACAATCGAAACAATCAAAACGGCTTTGCTAATTGTGTATGTTAGATGAATGAGGTTTTGAAATGTGATAACTTTTTGTAATTAATAT
>JAQGBH010003735.1:0-18912 GCA_034698265.1 Sminthurinus aureus
ACAATGAAATCGGAGTTCCTCGACAACACCCGCTCCAGACATGTTAGCCTCACTTTGTAGCCGTCGATGAAGCTGAATATCATGAAAATCCGACGATTTTTACAGAAGTTACAGATAGAAACGCTCTTATTTTTCCAAGCCCCTCAATAGTCAATTGCTTGGTCCAAGATGCCTTGCCGGCTCACATTTTTTGGCTTTACGCTCTTTTGTCTTTTGTCAGTTCAAGCTTTAAACATTAAACATTAAGCAAGTACCAACAGCATTTCTACTTGATCATATTGTAAAATGTTCTTGTTTTGTACTGTGCTGATTTGGATTGATATTTTGTTGATATGTTTTCATGTATTTTTTCTTCAATGAGAATTCCATTTTTACAACTAACAGTCAAAGAGTAAGCAGGACGGAGCAATTCATTTCCTTTTGTCTTTGCCCTAGAGATATTTACCATTTACCATTTACCATACTAAATACTAAATGCCAAATACCAAACTATAAAATAAAGAGAAAAACAGATAACGGTAAAACGTTGTCATTAAAACGATGGAAGATGGGACGGGAAAATTAGATAAATGGTAAATGGTAAATATAGTTTGCAATTTGCAATTTGTAGTTAACTCAAGTGAATCGTCTGTCATGTCATTCTTTCTTGGTTTGGTTTCGTATAGTCCGTACATGTGTATTTTGCTTCTGGGGTATCTATTATCTGTGTCTTTAGGTAGAGTTGGCAAAATAAAACTGTAAGCACTAAATTCTAGAGAGAAAGAGAATGAATTTTTACGATGGTTGTAACCTTTTGGATTTTGGAGATACCAGCTACCGCCTTCATGTTTTAAAATGCATAATTATACTAGAATCTAGAATATGGATTCTTTTATACGATACAGTTTTGTCTAAATATATTCTGAAATCTAAATACTGAAGCTAAAGTATATAATAACCCTACAATGGAACTGTTATAACTTATAGCATATAATGTAGTAACTTTAGTTTGTGCAAGTATTTGAAAGCATACGTATATCTGAATATTATAGGTTGTAGAACTGTGGAGTTTTGGATTTTGGATTTTGGAGGTGATGAAGAGACATCAATAAACGTCTTCATTAAAATTAACAAGCGGAGAATTCAGATTCCATGACTTCTTAATATCCATTATTCTTGTCATCGTCTCCCACTCAACTTCCTCTTTATAAATATTCTCGACTGTCTTGAGTCTCGAGTCTCGAGTATTGAGGCTTGAGTATTGATCGGTTTGGTGGGAACAGACCTCTAAAAACATTATTTCAGCAAAATGACTTTACTTTTGGATTTGGATTTGGCTTGCAAATTTCTAAAGTCTCAACATTTCTTCTACAACGAGACAAGCAAAACATTTATATAGTATTCTACTATTTTATATTTATTGTTTTGAAAAAGTTTAAATCTGTTTAAAACTGTGTTTAGTTTTGTGGAATTTAGAGTTTAGAGTTTAGAACTTGGAATTTTATGTGTACACAGTACACATAATATTACACGGATATTATATTATTGTATCATAAGTTTTATTATAAAAGATACTCACAAAGTTTGGCAGTAGTATAAATTCCAAAGTCCAAACTCTCTTTTCCACTTGTTTCCTATCCTCTTTTGTTTCATTTACAAACAACATGCTAATTTATTCCAAGTTTGACAACCTTGTCGAATATTGAATATTGTCCTTGTCCAAGAGCAGAGGAATTAAAAGTATCTGTATATTAAAGTTACACAAGTTTAGCGGAAACAGATGACAAGAAACTTTCATTTTTTATGGGTGCTCTAGGATAAATAGTAAATCCTCAACAGTTAACAGCCTTGTTTTTTGATTTCTTGATCGCCATACTTCTGTACTAAATTACAGCAACATCAAAGGAAGTGAAATATACTCAATGCACAATCCACAATGCTCAATACTCAATACTCACAATCAAATAGATATTTTTTCTATCTGGTGGTTTAAGAAATAAGATTAGTCTCAATTAAAAGTATATTAAATCACTCTAAAAAATTGCACACGCAAATTGAACACGCTTAACAAAAGATAAAAGAAAAAAGGGGAAACGGGCTTGAAAGAGTAACAGCCTTGATGAACTTACGGCTAAGATTCCTTTGCTCATGGAATTTTCTTACAAACATACAGCATGTTTGATACTTGCACATTGTGCTTGTGCTTTTAAAACGACACAGTGTGGAGAACAACGAGAAGAAGAAACAAGAGTAGTACATAGTAGTGGAAGTAGAAGTTTCATAAATTGCCTTGATAATACTACTAATAATAGTGATACTGATGATCCTCAAAGTTTTACGCATACTTGATACACTACCCTCTACACTCTACACTCTACACTCTACACACTCCACACTGTGTGTTAAGAATGTATTCAAAATGCAGAATGCAGACTCAATTGAGAGAAGGCTCTTTTTGAACTACAGAGTTGATTGTAGATTGTAGATAAAGTGCAATATTCAACATACATAAAATGTACAATATATAGAAGTTACAATATACGATGCAACTTTGGCAGATAAACACGAGTAAATATATGAATGGTTCTTCAAGTTGACGTACATCCAGAATAATTTATTCATGCAACAGCTGGGGCCAGAGTAAAACTTATGAGGCTGTCGATCTTGCACGGTTTGCACACGTTCCGTCTTCCAACTTCCATCTTCTAGCTCCTCTATTATCCAATCTCTATTCTGCATTCTGTAGATATCCCTTTTGCCCACTCTACATTCTACATAGACTTTGCATCCAGTGCAAATTTAGTGCAAAGTACATCTACAAATAGTAAAGAGAATGAAATAAAGGAGAAAGGAGAAAAGCGAAAGAGAGAGAAAGAAAGATTGGATTGAGAATCAAGAAGGGCAAAACTACATAATATACAATATACATATAAGAAGAGTTGTCGAGGCTGAACATGATACTGTTTGTTTCTCGTTGGTTGGCTCTGGAGCATTTCTCTTATTCTTCTTGATCTTGTTCTTGTTCTTGTTCGTCCTATCCAATTTTCTCTGTTTCTCTGTTTGGCTGTTGTCTGTAATCTGATGAGATGAATTTGATGCTAGAATTTAATATGTATACATGCATACATGGAGACATGGAGACATGGAGACAGACAAGATTTAACATGGAATGGAGAATATGAGTGGATGAGTGGATGAGTGGAAAAAAGATTTTTCCATGTCTTGGAGTAATGAGAGTTCTGTTGCACATGTCACATATACCAAATACAGTCTGATGTATGTATCTGCATATATTATAGTAATATATGAATGTGTATCATCATCCCAACTCCCAAAGCATGACTTTGACTTTGACAAAAGCTTGCACATTGAACGTTGAAGAGAATTGAGAATATTACATGAGAGAAGGTAATGGGAAAACTCTTGAGGACAAAGTGACAACCGATTTTTCACATAACCATTACCGACGGGCAAAAGTTATGCTTTATGACTACGTCCCATCATCCTCTCATTTATGAGCAGAGCAAGGAAAAGGAAATCACGACTAACAAGTAAGAAATATGAATGGAAAATGTAGAATGTAGAACCGGTACCGGTTATCGGTAGAACCTCTTCTTCTCTCTGCTCTACATCCACAATGCACAATGTACAATGTACATAAGCCGGTTGATGGGGACGGTTTTTCATAATCCAGAAACGGAAAATGTAAGAAAGTGCTAAACTTTTCATTTTTCTTTAAACTTTTTCTCTCACAAAACACTAAAGCTAAACTCTAAACTACTGATGTACACATTTGGGATTTGTTTCGACTTTCGCCTTTCGAATTTCCACCAGCTGAATTTCTGACTTTGAGTCATTTCAGTATTTTGTGACTTGTGATAGTCAACACTCAAAAGTCAAGTAGAAAAGCGTACTTGTTTTGTAGCAGCTTTGCTTCTGCTCAGACCTCACCTAAATTAGGTCAGATTGGAAGCTTTTCATGAATCATCAAGTATGAAAATGAAGGAATTCCGTCCACTTCTAATTCAGTGTGTCGTCTTTATTACATTTTATATGTTGAATGTTGACTGTTGGGAAAATGGATAAAATAGTTAACTATCTCCATTCTCCAGTCTACAGTGTACAATGTACAGCGCATAATAAACTCAGGCAGACGTGGAGTATACAATATATAGTATACAGAGCAAGTTTGGCAAACAAGGTTTACAACAGTGTTTACATTCCACATTCATTCCTTCATCCAGCTATTATGTTTGCATTCATGTGCATGTTTGCCTCTTTCCAAGAATGGGAATACCGAATACCGAATATCAAATACCAATAGAAAGCACAAGGAAAATGGAACGGAATGGGAAAAGTGAAAGCGAAAGTCTTTACAGTAGAAACTCGATGAACACTGAACAGAGTGGAATTCTTGGTTAAAATATTATAGCACTAGAAACTGGAAACTAGAAACGAGAAGTTTGGGTTGTTTTCTCTTTGAGTTCCTTTGTATCTCCAATTTTGCTCGTAGCTCGTCGCTCGTAGCTCTTATTAAATTGTAACACTGTAACACCATCAGAGTATCAGAGTATCATTATTATTATGTCATTCAGAGTATTACTTTTTACTCTGGGTGTGTCAAGCACCCAGTTTCAGCTTTATTACAAGATTAGGCTAATTGTATAAATTATGATAGACAAAATTCTTATAATTTTGAAATTAGAGCTTGAAAAGAAAATTCAACAGCCCGTCAAACATAAAATCTTTGAAGTTTATCAAACTTTTTATGAAGTCAAATACAGAATCTAGAAAATAGTTGTACGGGTACGAAAGAAAATTAATCATCATTTTAGTTCATTAATTTCTCAGTAATTACTCAATACTCAACTAATTTCTGTATCATTATATATATAATATTATTTATTATTTTTGTTATACGGAAATTTTAATGAATTTCAAACTTCTCTTTGAGGTTAACATCTAGAATCTAGAATCTAGATCCAGATCCAGAATTCCAGAACATTTAGTCTTTAGTCAAAGTATTGAAAGTTGAAAGCGTTGGAAAGTTGGAAGCAAATGATGTGTACTTTGTTACATTTCACCGTGAATTAATTTTCTGGTTTGAACTGAAATTCCACAATTGTAAAATTTGTCAAAATTCTCAAAACTCAGTTACATAATAATATATGTTCTTTGCTATTTGAACTATTAATGAGAATTTGATTTATCAAACAGGAGCGGAAAATATCATGATAATTTATAATTGTTATGAATTGTCGAGTGCGATGTTAAATGTTAATTATTAATTACAATATTTCTGACTTAATAATGACTGTTTCATTTCACTTTACAGTTTTTTGTACAGTTTACAATGTACAAACTACAAACTACATTCCAGTTACGTAATATTTTATTTGTCATTGTACATTGTACTGTTCTCTGTTTACTGTTCAACTATCTGAACCAAAAGAGGAAGTTCATCAGACAGAGAAAGTCGACAACCGACAACAGTTCTGAGCATAAAGATATCTACTTATTGCCTTTCTCCCTTTCTCCCTTCTAATATCACAAACAGTAGAAAGTAGAACAGACTTTTGTATTCAAATATTTTTGTCTGTAGTCTGTAGCATAAAACATTTTACAAAATTAAGAAGAGATGAAGAGACCTGACTGTCATCGTCGCTGTCTTTATCGTTGTCTTTGTCGTTGGGGAAAAGAAGCTTTCTTTCATCCTCCTTTGCAAACTTTAGTTATAATTGGGTTTATTATTCAAAATTCAAACTATTCCTTTCCTTCAAAATCTGTACAACTTTCGCTCCTTTCTCTCAAACTACAAACAACATTAAATGTTTAGATTTACGTATATTGCATATAGGGATTGAGTTTGAGAAAGCAGGAATCCTTTGAATTACTGAATTACTCTAAAAACTAACTTGCAACTTGTAAGCTCGACTCAAGACTTAATGTCTACTAGTTTTTGTTTTTGTTTTAGTTTTACCGTTTCTCCATCAAAATTCAGCATCTAGAATCTAGAATCTAGAATGCAACTGTTGTTCCAGTATATATGTTTGTTAAACTTGTTTTGCTATAACATGATATTACATTTACAAATAAAGTCCTCTTTTGTCTGATTCTGACTCCGACACTGACTTTGAACGTGTGCATCCGTCTCCAAATTATTCACTTTTCCTTCCAAACTTTGTTACACTGTTAATCTTTACACATTATACAAAGACTGTGTATTTTATATTGTTTATGCATTGATAAATGTGCAGTATGGAGTATGGAGTATGGAGTATGGAAATATTATTCATATAATAAAGCTTGCTGCGTTCATATCCATGAACATTTGAAAACTATTTGTTAATTTCTGCACTGCAATACGAAGACGTACATTAAGGATTGAGAAATGTTAATCTAATCAACTTTATTTTTATTTTTTTCATGCTCCTATATTGGATGTGCCTGCCTGTCTGTTTGTCCTTAACTAAACAAAACTGACTGATTGCCCCACCATTCAATAAATTCAAAACTTGTCAACTGTTACAAAAATGATTTTGGAAATTCAGGTACGTACCATACATTTTTACTTTTTTAATGATATATTTTAGATGCATCTACAATCTACTTGAATTGAATTGGTTAGGTGTTTGGCTTAATTATTAATTCATAATATCTAATTGCATACAACATAAAACATTATTGGGATTAGAAAAATGCTTTACTTTAGTTCTGCATCGGGCATCATACATCTATCATCTGTCATCTATCATCAGTACTTGGCGAATTAGTTAAAACACGTTTTCAGAAAAAAAAAACAAAACAAGTATCAAAATCCCGAGTTCAACGTCAAAATTTGAAATTCGGAATTTTTTAAACATTATTTTTAAAACACGAATAAACCCTTCGTCAAAAGTCAAACCAGTTATGATAAATTTATTAGCTTTTAATTATAAATTTTAGTGTAATAATAAATTTTCCTGCTAGTACGAAAGACAAAAGACAATGAGTGCTGAGTGCTCTTGTATCATGTATGATAAACAAATTTTTGCTCATGATACCGATTCGATAGCAATTATTATCCCTAGGATCTTTTGATTACCCTTTAATTGATTCTAAATGCAGAATGTATTATGTATTTTGTATATATTATGCTCTGCAGTCTGAAATATACAGCCTTCAGATTCTGTGTTTTCTGTTGTATTGTCAAACAAGTATTACTTGAAAGTATAACAAGGAATACAAGTGAAACATATTGGAACTTTGGAAAATATAAAATTAAACTGCAATAGCATTGTTTATTGAGCATTGATGGGTGGAATATTGGAAATGCTTTATACCTACAAATTATAAATCACATGTTTATTATTATACTTATTAGGATGATGAGCTTCTTGATTTAATTTAAAAAGCATGAGTCCATCCAAAATCTAAAATCTCCATTCTCCAATCTCAAGTTAAGTTTTCAATATTCCAATTTTGCTCAGATCGAGTATTTCCTGTACTTTCTTACTCCTGTACCTATGCTCAATTGCTCAGTGCTCAGTGCTCAATGCACAGTGTACATTGTCCGTGATGTAAGATATAAGATGCGGAGATGGGATTCGATCCGATCTTTTAAATCTCGGGAAATGAGATTGTGCCAAGCCTCTGGTTCTGGTTCTGGTGTTCTGCCTATTGGCTATGTTCAGTACAAGTACCAGAAAGCACAAGAACTTTGGGATTTTATATCCATTGTAATTTCCTCTTCTTTTAAGACTTGTGTAAGATGTAGTGCGTTTTTCAGCTATATCTTTTAAAGCTCCTAAATGTAAAATGTACAATGTACACTTTAGAAGGTGCAAGAATGAAGAAACATAAACCTTATTCATAAAGTAGCTAAATATGTCTACCTCCCTGCTCAATTTTATCAATCTATTTACCATCTCATCACTTGAATCTTGAATTTTGAATCAAAAGAGTTGGTGAGTTTGTCTGTTAATGGAAGTTTCTAGTTTCTAGTTTCTCGATTCTAGACTGTAGGATCTAGAATCTAGAATCTAAAATTTAGATGATTAGATTTAACTGCCTGTTGTCTTCCCTCCTGTCGTCTGTGATGATGCCACCTCTTTCAATGTTGAGTGTAAATGTAAGCAAGGGAAATATTTAATTAAAAGGTAATCTGTAATTTATTAGGCTCACCGACAACAGTGTACAGTGTGCGTGTTGTGTACGGGAAAACATTCAATAAGACTCAGAACCATACCATAATATGTACAATGTACATTGTACATATTTTCACCTTAGTCCTTGCCTCTGTCTCTGTCAGTTTCACGAATGCTAAGTTCATGGAATGCAAATTCCAATCCCAAATTCTGATCACGAAATTTCCACATGCACACGGCAAAGAAGAGAAAGAAGGAAATGGAAAAGGAAAAGGAGAGAGGCACAGACAAATAATCTGAATCTGACGGACGGGCGGACAAATAGACCAAGTCTTTGGTCTTTGGTTGCGAATGAACAACTACTTACGACTGGTTACATACTAAAAGTCTTAGTAGTTGGTTGTCGGCAGTCGGGAGTCGGCAGTCGGTACTATTGCCTAGTGCCTGGTTTCTAGACGGAAAAACAGTTGAAATCCACAAGTAATGGAATTATACTGAATTATTTAATTTGAATTTTAATGGCCTCTATTTATAGAAATAAGAAACATTTTAATTCAAGACAGAATTCTACATTTGTTCCTGCTCCGTATTGTATCTGGTGGATTGTAGATTGTAGATACTTCCAACTCGACACTCACGCTCGATTCTCGACACGTTCAAGTATATTCTACACACTGTACTCTGTACAATGCATTTTCATGATATTTCATACAGAGTGGAATTTGTGGTTGTGGTGTCATTTTTATGAATTGGACGAGTCCTACTTTTGGATTTTTGGATCCAGTCATTTTTTATATCATGGGAATGGGAGTCAACGAGAACGAGAACGCGTTTAGTTTATTGAATTTACGATATATTCTATTCTATGTACTGTATTCTATGCAGTATAGTCTGTAATACAGTGTACTGATGCATGATGTAGGTTAGTTTTCCAAGGTCTTTCATCTTCATTATTCTTTGTTGTACAAAGTATTTATCATTGGAATAGGCGTAGGTTGAGCTCCTTGGTTTCTAGTTTTACACTTCAAATCCACTTAATTCAAAACTCAAGACTCTAGAATCTAGACTCTAGACTCTAGACTGTAGACTGTAGAATCAAGTCTCAAGACTCAAGACAAGGAAACTAACAAACTTAGTTTACTTGATCGTTTGTGGCTTGTTTTCTTTCTTCAATATTCAAAGTTGATGCACAAAAGTGCATGTTCAATATTAAAACAACAATTAGTTTCAATTTAGACTTCTTGCTCTGCATACTTTAACAAGTGCAGTCGCTTGTCGTTGCACTTGTCGAATTTATTTAATATTTATCTTTCTTTGCTTTCTCTGTGTTCTTTCTGGCATTGCGGTAGGTAGGGGTAAATAATATTATACAAAATGATACCTTCGTCTCCTGACTCTTCACTTCTCTTCTGACTGCTTACGAATATTGTACATTTAAATTTACTCCATGACCTTTGATCTTTGCATTTCCAATCTTCTACCGCATTCTAGCAAAAGATAATGGAACTTATACGTTAATTGCCAAGTCAAATTACTGATATTTGCAAGGGATTAAAACTATTGCCTATCAACTCTGGATACTGTGGATAAAATCTAACATGGCTTCACAATTCCAAATTCGTCGAGCTAGAATCAGGATAACCAAAAGTAGTTACGAGCAAAGGTCAAAGTATTTATAATATTATGATTTGTCCTTGTTGTTCTCAGTAGAATGTAGAATTTAGAACGTAGAGTGTGGACTTGGATTTTTTCTTTTCTAATTTGGTGTTGTTATTTGATTTCAAGCTTAAATATCTAAAATGTTTTGACAAAAACTTGCTTGATCTAAACTTACACAATACACAATCTACAGTCTAGATTTTTTGTCATAAACATGATCCTTTCTCAAGTCTCTAGATTCTATTTTCTAGTCAACTATGGTGGTTCTAATGTTTTGAAGTCATTAAATTTTGTTTTTTTCCTTGTTTGATTTTCTTGTAATTAGCGGTATTCCGCGAATCATTTGTAAATACTAGATACAAAATACACACATGATATTTTCCTGTCAATCTGTCGTCAAGTATCAAGTATAAAGTACTATGACGTACTTTTTACATGACTTGTTTCATTTAGCGTAATGTTTGCCTAATTAACAAAACAAAGCAGGAGCTGTAACCAAATACATTGCTACCCACGAGTCTTTTATCATTTACTGATATTCCTGTCTTTCTATTTGTTTTGCTTTTCTTCTTGTTTCTGTAACAGCAAGAGATATCGATGTCGATGTCGACTTCCAGTTCGACTTTGACGTCGATTGAAATTATGATCCTGTGTAAAGTGAAGAAAGGAACAAGGAACAAGGAACAAGTATTAGTTTACAGGAGAGAAAGAGATTCATCGTTATTCATTGTTTACTGTTTCTAAAAAATAACAACTCGAGAGTTTCACTTTTACTTTACAAAGCAGTTTTAACAAGCTTTTCCTTTCTCTTCTCTCGTCTTCAAATTTCAAACTAAGTACATTGACTTGCTTTGTGTTGTGTATATTGTATTGTGTTTTGTGTTTTGTAAATCGAGACAAAAATCCCATGATTAAAACTGCCTTAAGGACAAAGACAGAAGACAGAAAAGACAGTAGAAACTTTACTCTAGTATCTATAGTTTCTCGTATAGTACTTCAAGTTAGGTTTCTATAGTTTCCTTCTATCTTTTGCAGTATGTACAATGTACAATGGTACAGTTGACTTTGTTTTGCTTTCTTCTTGTTCCAACTTTGAATCATTTTTTTAAATCGATAGTTTCCTCCTCTTGCCCCAATGTTGAAAGTTGGAAATGAGCAAGTGAGATTTTATTTTGGTATCCTCCTAAAAAACCCCGGGTAAACTCTTGGAATATCAAGTAGGTTTTGCATATAATAACAGTTGAGTTTCACTGTGTGTTCGTGTTTGTGTGTGTGAGTATGTGAGGGTGTGCAGTTTCTAGATTCTAGTTTCTACTTTGTAGTTTGCAGTTTGTACATTATTTTGTTTGCATGTGTGTCTGTGTGTGTGCGTCTGGATTCTGGATGTTGGCTCAACGAAAGGAAAACATAATTTATTACGTGATGTGTATTACATGCATGTAAATATAAATGTAGCGTTCCGCCTATATTTAGCACACATTATATTTATGTATCCAGTATCCACACTATCAACTATCAACTACATATCTTAGTGTGTGTGTTTTTGGTGTTTAGTGTTTATGAATGTTTGTGTGTTTTGTATGTTTTATAATCTAAATTCTAAAGTTCTCATCCATTATTCACACAAGATTTTTTTAAAAAACATACAAGATAGAAAAGACTTTTCTCTATTCTCTCTTTTCTCTCCTTTTTCTTCTTCGTCAACATATAATAGACGATACTCTAGACTCTACGCTCTTTATTATACATTATGCAGTATTTTTATATAATACAACACACAAGAATTATTAACTATCGTCTTTACTCTTTACAATACGTTTTAATTTCTCAATTGAGTAGGATTGAACATGTTATGGATATTTTCTCTCATCAATATCAAAATAATAATAAATATTCAAACTGTACGAATCACAGCACGAAAGACGGTACAAAATATTACGTATTATCAATTTTTCGTGGGCTAGGTTCTGTTTTCTGTTTTGTCTTCATCCTCTCATTTTTGTAAACTACTTTCTGTACGTAGGGAACGGAGAACGGAGAATTTTGGAGAAACCATTTAAAAGCCTCAAAACTCAAGATTCTACATTCTAGACTCAAGACACGAATTTTAATCGATATCATGAAAGAGATAAGAGGAAGCGGATGGTGGAGAAAAAAGCAAAATAATCAAAGTGACTCGTAAAACCACATTGGTCGACAGTGTACCGTGTTTGAACAGTGCACGTTAAAAGTTGAGTGTTGAGAATTGAGTATTGAGTATTGAGCAGGAGATGAATCTTGCATGTAGATATTACATGAAACGGTTTATTTTAATAACGCACCTACAACCTACAATCTACACACTATATTCTGTACTCGGTACACTGTACACTGTGTATCCAAATAAACGCAAACTTTTACCCATTGTACTTTAGCACAGGGAAACCTGTTTGTAGTTTGTAGTCAATCTCTACTGAGCAATTTCCGTAGTTTTATACAACTTTCAATTGACTACCATTCAATGAACTTTGGTTCCCCTGTGTAAGATTTTCCGTTCTGATTTATCGCTCTATCCTGAAATGACTCTAGACTCTAGTGTTTTCTATTCTGTTCCGTGGTCGATGGACTTGTCTTCTGAGTACTATTCCTCGTTCAGTCCTCTACTCTCTTGTCTCTTGTGTAGAATGTAGAATGTAGAATGTAGAACGTAGAACGTTGAATAATAAGTACAGAAAAAAACTCGTCACCAAACTCATGAATCTTCTTCTTATAGACAGGTTTTCCCTTCTCTCTCGCTGGTTTCTGGATCCAACATGACCACAATGGCCGTCCTGGGTTTAAAGTGGAATATAAAATAAAGTCCATAGAGACTCGAGACTCGAGACTGAACCAGAATCACCCGAATCAGCCATTTCCTTTCACCTGGATGACCTGTGCACTGCCCAACGTCCAATCTACAATCTCCAATGTGCACTGCAGATGTATTTACACGTGATCCTCCATTCTCTTTGTCCAATAGGTTTTTAATATCCTTGTCCATCTATCAAATTTAGCAGTGTTCTATCTGTTGTTTGTCTCTTGTTCTTGGTTCAAGTACTACCTAATCTTTGATCTCTACTCTCTCATCCTTCTTTATTGGACTCTCGTCTTTCTGCCCCATAAAATTAGATAATAGTGCTCTCAGCGTAGTTTATTATACATATAAAATAACCCAGGAACGGTAACATTTATATGAGATTTGAATAACTAGCTGTGAACTTGGAACTGTGAAACGAAAAATGTCCCGGTGAATTTCTTTTGGTTTTGGGAAGAGAAAGAGAAAGAGCCATAAAAAATACATATGGTTTGGTTCGGGTTTTCCATCAAATTACACTATTGACTATTAATTCGTCCTCACCCAACGTATTTTTCATTTTCAGGTTTCTCTTACACTTAGCAGCACCTCTAGTTTCTAGTTTCTAGCTACAGTGTCTAGAATCTAGAACGTAGAATGTAGAGTAATTGCAAGTATTTGAAAAGCATGTATAAAAAATAAAAGAAGAGATGAGATGAGGAAGAATTCTCAATGATGGATAAAGTTGTGGGTGATTTATGTCGTCTTCACCAATCCTCTTCTAATCCTAACGACATGTTTATGCACTCCAACTATGTTGTAAGCTATTGACTAGTGACTGATATCAAGTAGTACCTACGCATAAAAAACTTGAAGGAGCATCTAACACTGCACTGAATGATATGGGTTTCAACACTTATTATTTTATTCCCAATTCTCTGCACTCTCAACATGTATAAAATTTACTAGTATCTATTCTCAGTTTTACAGTTTACGAGTTCTACCCTACAAATTGGACAGAAGACACAAGACTGCTTGGATTTTGTATTTTTATTTATTTAGCAGCTAAGTAAAAACAGCTGAAAAACATTTGAAAAATTTGCAAATTGCAATGAAAATTGTACAACAGATCTTAAATCCTAAATGCAGTCGAGCAGAGCATAGAGCATAGGCAGTTGATATTGATATTGATGTTGGTAATGGAGTAGACTAGCTTTTATCTCCCTGGTAGATATGTTGCAGAGCAGAAAATAAACTAAATAAACTCTTTTTCCTCCTCATATCCGCACCTCATTTATAGATACGTTGAACGGTGTACTTGGTAATCAAGTAGCATTCCAAGTTGATTAATTCAAAGTGGAGTGACACACTAATTCAACGTGGAATTCGGAATCAGTTTTATCATCCCGTTTTTTTCCAGACAAAATTCCATGTTGTAAATCAAGAGAGAGATAGAAAGCAAGAGAGAGCGAGACGGATAGAATAAGCCGTAAAGTCTTTGGAATTAAGATATGAGGATTTAAAAGCAAAGTCGATTACTTTTTACTCCACTTTTCACCCTTTTTGTTGACATTGACAATTGACATTATGCTAATCGCTGTTCCAGTTTTGGATTTTGGAGCTCAGTTGATAGTTGAACTTGCAATCCTGGTATTTTTTTCTTTTTGATTCAGCTTCTCCATTTTTATTCCTGTAGATTGTAGACTGTCGACATTTTAGTGTAGTTTAAAATTTGTAGATATCACAAAATATTCTGATGAATACTGATTTTTCAGTTCTTAGTTCTCAGTTCACAGTTCTCAGTTTCTTCAAGCTTTTCAGCTATGATCATGTGACAATGTTCAAAGTTGACGTACTTAAATACGTATGTATTATTATGTAGATATGTTTAAAAAGTAATTCTAATCCAACATCCAACTCGGGATGCAATGATGAAAATATGCAAATATTTGATACATCATTGGTACATTTTACATTTTTACAGTACACACGACACACAAGTTGGTAGTTGGTTGAAATGGGAGACTCGTGCCAATTTTTTTTAAAGGGCGGAGCAGCATCAAAAAAATTCTGTGCACTGTACTTTGTACATATTTCTCGTAGTATTGAATACAGAGTTCCCAGCACATAAAAACTGTTTTGTGTAGTCTGTAGTCTGTAGTCTCATAAGTTACATCCTAAATACATCCTGCACAAAGAATCATACAATTTTACAATGTACCATGTACAATTTACAATGCTAATGTATATTGCATAATGCTATACCTTAAATTCTGTGAACATGAATAAACATATCTACTCTACGCTTTATACTCGCTAGTCTACAGTCTATAGTCTATACTGAGTAAAAGTACAAATAACTTGTACTTACTCTTTATTGAACTTGTCTCCGAATTCCGGGCGTCTGCAGTCTATAGTCTGTGGTCTATGGTCTGCTGTAGATTGAACATTGTACATGATGTAAAAAATATTTGATTCTCAAGTAAAAAAAATGATGGGTTTTTTTTCTACATTCTTTCTGAGTAAATATCTGTAGTAGAGAAGATGTAGAATGAAGAGAAAAAACCCAAAGCTCAAAACACACACACACAGATAGAGCACACAGGTTTGATTTTTTTGCAAGAATTTTAATTTTAATTTATGTGTAGTTAAAGAGTCAAATGGAGTAGGCGTTTAATGATGTGCCTATTGCCTATGTGGCCAAAATGTAGAAATCTAGAAATCTAGGGAACTGTCTGTAGTAAAGTGTAGAGTGTAAAATGTCGTTAATTCTAACACAAATTGCATTTATGTATCTTATGCTATATGTATGTATGTATGTATAAATAAATCCGAGTTGGGGATAACGAGTCAATGTACAATGTACAGTATAAAATATAAAATATACAGATTGCTGATGTATATCTATGTTGTGAATTTTTACAGTGTACATAGTACTCACTGCATACGTCACCAGATGAATTTGCATGGATAGTTTTTTATTTTGTTCCTGGCAACTCGCAAACTCACAGAGTAGTCTAATGTTAATATATTTAGCATACTGTATGGTTTGCGCGAGTTCGAATAGGCTCGTAAAAATTTATAAGGAATAAAAAGTTTATAAAAGCATCGTTTTTCGAAAGAAATAAAATAATTTTAAAGTGATACAGTGCTTGTGAAGGTAGATTGAAGGTATGTTTACATCCGGAAATCATTATTTTTAGAGGTACGTGTCATTTTCCTATAAATTTCTGCATATTCATTTTGCTGGCAATATGGCGACGGTCAGAGTATGTATGTACGTCAATGTATATGTATGCTCTGAGTGTCGTTTTGCCAGTTGAATTCGAACGTTTTTCCAATTATTTCTCATATTTCTACACTTATTTTGTGGGGAAATATGAGAATTATAATATTATTTATTGGAAATATTGGGCATTGCCATGTGATGGTGACAGGAGGAGT
Source organism: Sminthurinus aureus (assembly GCA_034698265.1). Lineage (NCBI taxonomy): Eukaryota > Metazoa > Arthropoda > Collembola > Symphypleona > Katiannidae > Sminthurinus > Sminthurinus aureus. The sequence goes on from JAQGBH010003735.1 coordinate 16,021, forward strand.
CATATCGTCATGTCACCGTCGCTGGTTGTCCATAATTTTTCAATTTTAAAAATACATAATATGTTTTCATTTTGTATTTTGTGTTTCTGTTGTGGTGTGTGTATACTTTTGTGTACATGGACGACGAGCAGAAATAGATATGCAGATGAGCTTATTTGTGTTTCCTTCCCTTTTCTTTTCCTTTTCTTTGCATTCCTTCTGGTTTGTAGAGATAGGAATATAGATAGCATAAAAACTAGAACTACTGTTGATGTAAATGAGATAGATTCAAATGAACTCTGTCTCAACATTATCCATTTGGATATTTATGGAGGGGAACAAATGGACTCTTCTGTAAGTATCGCAAGAGCTAGGCCCGTGTCCAACGGGACAATATGTGGCGCGACTGTAGTTATACAGACTGGTGGCTAATTCCAACAGCCACGGGTCAGGTCATGGTGGGAAGAAAGTTAAATCTTTGTCTCATGTGACTGTGACCCAAATAAACTTGCATCACTCCACATACGCGACTACTAACCTTTGTGGTCGTGTTAGGAGTATGATGCGCAAGACACAGAACAGTCGCAGTCGTAGCCACACAAATGCTTTTATTTGTCTTATTCAGGAACCTTACTGCTATAAAAATGCGGTGAAGTGCCTTGGAAGAGACAATCCTATTTTTGTTGCCAATAGCAATAATAAAGTACCACGTGCTTGCATCTGGCTGTCTGGAAATATCGGAGCAACTATGCTTCGACAGTTTTCAGATGCTGATCAAGTAGCAATTGAGACGAAGTGGAACGGTACCAAGATCGTTTTTGCTTCGACTTACATGCCATGGGATTCTGAGGATTCCCCTCCGCCTCAAATTCTAAGAGATTTAATTCACTACTGCTCGTTGAATGCGCTGCCTCTGATTGTTGGAGCGGATGCAAATTCGCACCATCAGTTATGGGGCAGTACTGATACGAATGGTAGGGGTGAAAGTCTTTTGGAATATTTGATGACAACTAATATGAATGTCATGAATGAAGGAAACGCTCCAACTTTCGTTACGGCAGCTCGTAGAGAGGTCTTAGACATCACTATGGCTAGCTGTAACGCTGAAAGATTTGTTTCAAAGTGGAGGGTCGATGAAGACGAGTCACTCTCCGATCATCGATACATCTGCTTTGAGATGAATTTGCACACAATTCCAGTTTTTAGAAGGAACGTCAGGAAGACAGATTGGGAAATGTTTCAGGTGGGCCTTTCTAATAGGATGGCTAACCTTGAAATGCATTGCCCTCTGTCACCTGATGGACTGGACAATTATGCTGGTGAAATAACGAGTGCTTTGCGCTCTAGTTTTGAAGAAGCGTGTCCGCTTAGGCAAATCTACTTCGGTCGGAACAGTGCTCCGTATTGGACACGGGAACTGACCGAATTGCGTGGGTTGGCACGTGGAGCAAAACGCAAATGGGACTCTGGTAAAACAGAGGCACTTAGAGCCGAGTACAATCGTGCTCGTAACACATATATTAATCGCTTACGCAAAGCAAAAAGAGGCTCCTGGACGTCTTATACTGAGACAATTCAGGATCTTCCTGCTGCTGCGCGTATTTTCAAAATTCTTGAAAAAGAACAGCGGAGGGTTCCAGAAGTATTGAAGGACCAGGGGACAACTTCCTCTGAGCCGGATAAGGTTCTGGATATCCTTCTCAATCATCATTACCCTGACGATCCGAACTTTGTTGCCCCAGCTAGGGACTTTTCTGCAATGGAGAGTGAACTAGTGGACACAATAGTTTCGGAGAGTCTGGTAAAGAGGGCAATTTTCAATTTTCTGCCCTACAAAGCACCAGGCTCGGACAATATCCAACCTGTTCTCTTACAGAAGGGTTTTGGGATAATGTCTGGTCATCTTGTGGAACTTTTTAAGTCCTGCTTGAGGATCGGATATGCCCCAAAATCGTGGTGTACTATGAAAGCGATCTTTCTCCCAAAGCCGGGGAGGGGAGACTATGAGTTGGTAACCTCTTGGCGGCCAATCTCGTTAACTTCCTTTCTTCTTAAGACTCTGGAGAGATTGGTTGACTTTCACTTACGTGCCACTAATATTATTAGTGTTCTCAAAGACTGTAATCAATTTGCATACATGAAGGGACGCTCTACAGAGGCTGCTCTCCATAGGCTAGTGGCTTCTGTGGAAAAAGCGTTTCATCACTACGAGATGGCTCTCGGTGTCTTTGTGGATATCGAGGGCGCATTTAGCAATGTCTACATCTCTTCAATTACAAGGGCGATTGACTCGCTCGGTGTGGACCCTCTTATTGCCCGTTGGATTTCTCACGTGCTCAACAATCGGACAATTGAGTCTGAATTGGGCGGTGTTGGGGGGTCAAAAGTGGTGACGAGGGGCTGTCCACAGGGTGGGGTTCTCAGCCCGTTACTCTGGAACATGGTCGTTCACGGCCTACTATCTAAGCTCAAAATACAGACACCATCTTTGTTGTCGCAAGCATTTGCGGATGACATGTGTCTTGCTCAAGTGGGATTTGACCTGACTGTGATGACAGACCGAGTGCAAGATGGTCTTCGGATCGTTGCGCGCTGGTGTGTTGAGAATGGTCTAGGGGCAAATCCACAGAAAACGGACTTGATCCTTTTCCACAGGAAGAGATCAAGTCCAACTATCAAACCCATTCGGTTGAATGGAGTGGCATTGGAGCGTAAGACGGTGGTAAGGTACCTGGGAGTTTTTCTAGACGAGAGACTTCTTTGGAATCAACACTGTCGGATTAAAGCTCAAAATGCCAAGATTGCTCTTGCGAGATGTCGCAGAGTAGTTGGTAAACTGTGGGGGCTTAAACCTAGAGTTATGCTATGGCTCTATGAGCTGGTCATCCGACCGGCTCTTGAGTATAGTGCTCT